>JAHWFP010006095.1:0-24128 GCA_023313725.1 Lithobius niger
GCATGGATATCGATGAGCATCACGTGTAGTGCCGCCAACACCGGCTTCATCATGACGGTGAATACATGAGGAGCCGTGCACAAACCGAAGGGAAGAACTACAAAGTGGTATGTCTTCCCTAGGCAAACCAGTCGAAAAAGATGGTATACACTTGGGTGAAGGGGTATATGGAGGTATGCAACTATGCATCCTCTAGGTCAATCGACGTATAAGTCCTCCAGTTGGATGGCCTACCTGATCGAGTTCAGGGTCTCCATTTTGAAATGATCGGACCTGATGTAATGGTTCAAGTGGCGCAGGTTGAATATGAAGTGCGAGACCCCCGCTCCGTTTCGGGATGACTCTGGCAGGACTGTAAAATCCCATTGTTCCGTGGTGATTCTTGTAGGGCTCCCTTTCGCACCAAAGTCAACACTTCTTCCCTACACTCTTTCGGTTCGTTTCTGGTGAGAAGCCAGTGTGGCGGCTTTTCGGTCGGTCGGTCGGGGGGAATAAAGTTTGGGGTATAACCCCTTGCCACCACTGACCTTACGAATCGATCGCCCGTCAGCAACTCCCATTCTCCAAGGTGGCACATTATTCTCCCGGCTACTTGGTGGTGCAGCGTCCGGGATGGTTGTGCCAGTAATCGGTCAATTTCGTGCAAGCGGGGGCCTTCCACCGCCCCCTCTATTGCGTGGGAATGCCCCATGTCCCTGAGCGTCTCAACCTCTCCCCTGTCGGGTCTGTTCAGATTGGGGTAGTCCTTGTGAAAGCAGTTTCTGCGCACTCGAATGTAAGCCACACCATCTGGGGGCCTGTCCGCGAAAAGGCTGCCTGTTCCCACCATGGTTGTTCCCGCCGGTGCATGGTTTTAGCGACGGGGTGGTCGGCCTGACCTTGTCTCGCAATTCAGGTGCGATAGACAGTAGTTGCCCGTTGCAGAGCCAGGACGAGCGATGCACTGGTAGAAGCCACAAATTTTTGAGTGTGTCTTTACACAGACCCTCTTGCGAGCCGTCGAGAGAGGAGTCCCGTCGATGTATCACCGAGTTCAATAGCGACCAAGTCCCCCAATTAATAGCGTCGGTGTGGAACTCTGATGCTTTCCTCATCAACTTGACTGCAGTATCAATGTCAGCAATGTCCCTGTCGTCGGGTTCGGCTGCTAGAAATTCCTTCAATCTCGCTGTGGCCGCTGTATATGCCATGTCGGCTGTCGATGTAGCACGGAGGCTGGCCCGAAGCACTTTTTCGTTCTCCTCGAACTGATTGGAAGGCACTTTCATGAATGGGGGTCTGAGCAACGCCAATTCACTGTCCATCTTACATTCACTAGACACGTACTCGGTTTCATCGTAAGTCTTGTATCTGCCCGTACGCGGCACACCCGCGTTTCCCACCGTGAAGAAAAAACTACCTTTCGTCAAGTCTGGTGGGGGGATGGACGTCATCGCTGACAACACTTACCCCTTGTCGCGTTGTACGCCACCGTTGACCAGGAGATGGCGAAATAGCACTTGCGATTGGGGAAGGTTGTGTGCCGCTTTCGTCACTCGGTCCTGGTTTGCATAAAAAGTAGCTAGAGGTTCCCCTTCTGGTGATTCCGGAATCACCACTTTAGGGCAGAACACACTGGGTAGTGATCGATATACCTCATCCACCACCGAGGTCCACTCAATCGCCTCCTGAGTCGTGTACCGTATGTTCGGGTTGCCATTTGAGGTGTCCGGGTCGATCGGCCCCTGTGTAGCCCCGTTACCGCCCATACCAGGGTCTGTCTGGGGGTTGGTACCGGTGTCCGCACTACCCGATGCATACTGTGACACGACGGAAGAGAGGGCATGGTATTTCCGTGCTGCGCACTGGCACTGATACTTAACAGAGCACTTTCATCCCCTTGACTCTGCGAATTTGCCACCAACTAACCACTCCCGTTTTTTTTTTTTGGGGGGGTGAGGTGCGGTCGGCCAGTTATAGACGGGTGGGCCACCTGGACAGGACTGTGCATGCTGGTTTTGCTACCCACCAATGTTTGACAACGACCAATGGCCGCCATAAGTCGCCCACTGACTCTCCCGGGATCCCGGCAAGCCCCACGGCGATTGCACGGGTTGGGTAGCCTTGTCCGCACTAGCAAGAGACCCAGACTCGGAGTACTCCGCCCGCTGCTGTCCGGGGTTCCCTGTCAACAACCCGAACTGGGGAGCCAACGTGTCCGCATGTCTGCCCTGTCCGATTGCAAGTCCAGGTGTGTTCGCCAAGGGTTGCACCCCAGCCCTAGTCCGGGTAGTTCCCATCGATCGCTGGTCGGAGGTTTGTACGGACGACCCTAAAACCAACCAGTTAGAATCGTGCGATTCACTAATCCGCCTACGTTTCGGTGACGTATCGTCTACATCATAAACTCGCTTACCCGCACTGCACTGTTTACTAGGCGATCCCGGTGGCGTGAAATTGTCTCGACCTTCGTCCTGTCCGTCATCAAGAATCCGTGTCGAGGTCACGATCGGCAGCACTGATGGTGTTTTTCCCGATTTCGGAAGGCCAAAATATTTTTCGAACGTGTCGAGAATGCCTTTTTGGGTTGCTAGTTTCTTCTCGGCCGCCAGTTGGTCTGCCTTTCTTTGTTCATCATTCTTGGTTAATGCTTTATCCACGCACATGGCCACCATTTTTGGGATGTCCGCCGTCGATGGCAGGTTCGTCCGAGACCCGGACTGCTGTTGAACAAAGGAATCGTCCGCACCCAACGGAAATTGATTCTCGCTTGCCGACGTCATAGAATCATCACCAGAATCTAAATAAATATCATTGTCTTGTGCCGACGCAGAATTGTTTCCTCGCAAAGCCAGTTCACGAGCTCGTCTCCTCCTTTCAGCCCTTTTGTATGATTCGGTACGTGTTGACGCGATCGATGCAATCACGTCCGGATCCATTCCTACACAATGTTCAGCACACTTATACGAAGTGAAGTCACATACCCTACATTTCTGGCAAAATTCATGGAGATCCGACTTATTGAGCCTTTTCCCACACTTCTTGCCGGTCTTTACAGGGCAGGTAGTTGGTTTTTCCATGATTGAAACGTAACGATCGCCACTGCTTCCATCAGTCGTGTCCCAAAACAAACTATGAAGCAGAGCGGGAAAGGGGCACCACCTAACGGTGGTCATGGGCCTCGGGGAGCGCCATTGTAGGGACCGGGAGAGCATTAGATTTCATGTTTGGGACGGGTAGCATTTCCAAAACTGGAAGCATTATAAAAATACAGGTAGGTATTTTAGAGTAGCAGTAAAAACTAAATTTGTGAGTAAATAAGAAAAAAAGCATTGTGTTTTCACTACACTGAATCCAAATGCAGCACATGAGTGGCTGAATGGCTGCAATGCACAGGAGTTCCCTGTCGTGAATCCCTGTCGTGCTGATGTTACTGAAGGGTTAGAAGTTAGTCTTAACCCTATATACGCGTTGCGCCCGAAATCGGGCGTGCAGTATTGTTGCAGAACACGCGTTGAGCCCGATATCGGGCTGCCGATGACGTCTGAACAAGGCAGCTCGTGATTCGCTAGTACTGCTTCTTAATGTGAAATAAACAAAGGAATTGGCCAATAGACTATCACCTAACAAATCGGCATTAGATAACATCAAGAAGACGAACCAATCCCGTCGTATTATTTCAATTTTCGCGCCGTACTCTCATTCTCAAGGGGCAGCAATTTGCGAGCCATTCAAGATGGCCGCCCGTTGTTGGCGTTATCGTCTAAGAGAATTGCGCCCAAGCGATGTGGATTATTACGTATGGGCTGACGATTCAAACAGTAAAAAAGGATTAAGTGATAACAGCTGTAACATAAAACCATTGTTGGACTGGCTGAACAAAAGTGAATTGTAATACGGAACTGTAGTGTTAGACCATGCAGTAGGAGGCTGTCCAAAACAGCGGCGGGCAAGCGGCAGGCGGGCGGGCGGCGGCGGAGAAGTGATCGCCCTCCCGTCTTACAACAATCGTACGTGGAAGTAGAAGTATATTCATGCCGGCTACCGCTAAACTAGTGACTGATCGATTTGTTTGCAAGCTACAACAATGACAAGGTAAAGAGAAAATACTTTTATATTTATTATTTAGGCCGTTGATGTGTCGCACTTTGTTTAAATGTTAGGATTTATTTACAACAGCGTACAGCGTTCATCTTTCCCGTACGAGTATTGTTGGGAAGCCAACATCACTGATATTGCTGTCACAAAATAAATGCGCGCAGCAGGGTAGAGCACATGGTAAAAAATCAGCGTATATAGGGTTAACTGTGAACTATGTTGGATTTTGGTGGAGAGACTATTACCGTAAATCGTGTATTAAAAGCCCAGTTGAAGCTAAAGCCCACCCCTTAAAATGCTGTAAAGTCAAAATCATGAAATAGTGGAGTTAAAGCCCACCCCTCAAATTGTCGTTTTTCTACGAAAAATTATCTAAAAGTTATATGATGTGAATAAAGATAGTACTGCTTGCTATGTTTACTGGCCCCTTCTCCCTCCCTGCAGTAATAGTGGACTCTTCCTTTAGCTCCTAGCACCTGCACTAGACCTGGGCATCTTTCACCTATTCCTTTCTTCACAGCAATTAAAAGGATGTAAAAGTTGGTCTTTCAGAAATCATTCAAAAGCTTCGAATTTTCTGTAATAGATGTCCAGAAAGGTTAGAAAATTGATGTTTGATTTAAAGCCCACCCCCCTATTTTTGCCAAATTAACTGCATAAGCCCATGGGCGTTTAATCCACGATTTACGGTAATAATCAAAATTTGTACATAAATGAAAAACATTACGTTAATTGAAGCCAGATCGCATACATGCATCACTAATTCATATGTGATAGAAAATTCCCTCCCTGGACTGGTTTATAAACTAGATGTTTTAACGTCTAACCCTGCAATTTACGGTATCACAACCAAATTTTGAAATTGACATAAATACTGGAACCTCTGGCATCAACACTAAAGGCATACAACCCTGCTCAGATGATTGCATGTTGGATCACTGGTGCAGTCAGTTTTAACAATGGTTGTTCGAATCATACCAGAGAGTTTCACATTTGTATGCCTTGTATGTTGTGAAAGTTAAAACCTGTAAATGCTTTCTACAATGCAATTGTTTTTGTCTGATAATTGACAAATCCTTGTCTTCCTAATTAGGGAAAAGCTCATACAGTCACACAAATTTCTTGTATCAATAAGTAAGTAACAGTAAATAGATTTTGCAACATTTGCACAGTGAATATAGCAAAACCATCTCGCAAATGAAAAAAACAACAGGAAAAGTTTTGATTCGTTCGCTGCTGTAAAGAGAAGCTTAGGAAAGCGAACATAAAAGCAAGCAACTTTAATTGTTGAAAAAATATCAATCACAGTGGAGAATGTGCAATTCTGAATTTTTGCCCGACATAGCAAAATGCTGACATCTTGAGTGATAAAATAAGCAAATTTCAAACAGTACATCAACATAAACGGTGTGTTGCGAATATGACACACAGTTGTTTTGTGTCCTACAACCACCCGTCTTTATCCGGTAATTCGGAGTTGTTAGTTCGGCTTGGGTTTACATTCTTTTTGACTGTCAGTGGCGTTTGAAATACGGTATGCGCTTTTGATGTTGACCAAAGTCTTTATTCTATTCTCTTATTGGGATTGGAGCTCACTGCAGGCTTTCACTTTCTTCTCAGTTGATCTGATAGGTCTGGGTAAAAGGGGTTCGAATGTTTGGGCACGCGGGTGGCTGTATGTTCATTAAGGAATCCCTTCTGCCTCGAAGCCTGTATACGTGGGAGAGACCAGAAGTTCAAGTCCGCCTTCTGGACTCTTACAGCCACCCACATGCAAAATCCAAGAAATGGAGTAGCAGTGCACCTCCAACACACACCACGAGATACATTGGTACACAAACATCCACAATGCTTATTTCAAAATTCCCAGAGGACTCTCACCTCCGAGTCCTCGAGGCCACCACAATCGGTCACCTTGAGGAAGAAAGGATTCCCCTAATGAACATACAGCCATCCGGTGTCCGCATACCCAAACATCCGCAACCTCATTCACCCAGACCTTGCAAACCTACACAGCTAAGTTGAAGTCTGCAATAAGCTCCAATTCCAGTAAGAGAACAAAAATCAGTGGCAACCCCCCCCCCCCCCCAGCGTATTTATCAAATGCACCTGACAGCCGAGAAGAATGTAAACCCAAGCTAAACTAACAACTCTGAATTCCTGAAGACGACAAATGGTTGTAAGACACAATGCAAATTGTGCGCTACAATTGTCAAAAATTTGGAACACGACTTTTGTGTTGACGTACTGTTTGAAATTTGCTTATTTTATCACTCAAGATGACATAGTAACTGCCGAAATACCAAATCAACATACAAAAGGAATTCAAAATTTGAAGGTTTGAAATTTTTTGTGATATAATTGCTACAAAGCATCTCCAACTTACGTGCTGTACAGGAGCTGCAGATGAATAAGGTTGAGCCAGAACTTGCTGCTGCAAAATAACTTGACCCTAATATTAAATATCAGCAAAGATATAAAAACAGTTTCAGGAAATACTTATTACTTAATGCTTATTTTCATTTAACATAATGCTCATGCCCAAACGTCCCAAAAATGTGTGCAGCTCTCCCACCGGGCAGAGCCACCGCTTACCTCGCTTTTTGTTGGTGACCTCCAATCAGGTTAGTGACCGTTCATAAAGTATGTCACGCTTTTTTTGGCCGATTTTGACCCCCTCCCTCCCTCCCCCATGTCCCATTTTGTCACACCGATTCATACTCCCCCCCCCCCCAGAAAAAAGTATGTCACACCGAACTAACCCCCTCCCCTCCGAAAATTTTTTCTGCGAATGCAATTTTGTAGAACTGCACAAAATGTTAAAAAACAGCTTATTTTATCTGCCATGAGCCAGTTAAAAATGCAAAGCCACAAATAAAGGAAAAGGAAATAGTCGAATTAACGTTCTCTTCAACTGCCAAGGTTAACTCCGGATGGAGAGGTAAGATATACCTAAGATCGTTCACATGCCACAATCGACAAGAGCATGAACACATGCCCGGTGCGCTTCTATTCTCGAATGTGTGTGTGTGTGTGGGGGGGGGGGGGGGTGGATGCCAGGATTGAGACTAAGAAGCAACATTGCAGAGGAAGTTGCAAAGCGATGGAGTTATGTTCGGCAGTATAGACAGTCGGTAGAGCATCGTTTTTCAACGTACATCGTAACATTTATTTTGCGATTAATTTTACGTAGCTTTCCCCTGACAAACTTTTGTTAGCTTTAAAACGAATTGTAAGTAGCCGACATTTGGTTGTAAGTACAAAATTTAAGTTGTCACACTGCCATCACAAAGTTTGAAAGTAAAATGCAAATACACCAAGACGTTCGTGTAGCCAGAAGCATTTTAAGGAAAAGAGAAGTAGAAACTCAGTTGGCATTCTTTTGGGCTGTAAGTAATGTCCTCGGCAATAGTACAAATCAATCGAAGCAGCAGTGTTTTTGGCAGCCATACCGTACAAATTAGTCGCATGTGCTTGTTTACTCTCAAAACCCGGCTGATACTGTAGTGCAATCTTAACTCAACACCTCTGCAAAGCGTTGAGCCAAAGCTATACGTCAGATGGTGACGTCTCTGAGTCCATGAACTTTAGGAATGTACTGAAGCTATCTAGTGATATTCCATCCATTTCAGACCTTCTTGGCATTGATGACACGTTCTATTATGGATGGAAAAACTGGTTGAAGAGAAACACCTTCAATTCAAGCCTTTCCCAACCTAACATTCAGATTGAGCTATACATTACGTTCCACAAGAAACATGGCTTATTTGTTTCGTTGAAATAAATGACAGATAGTACAGGGCTCAGACTAAACTTGGAACACCAGGAGGACCTGTAATCTCAGAGAAAATGACAATAGAGCCAAAATCACAGGTAAATTTCAGGGAAAACAAGAAATTGTTTGAAAATCAGGAAAACGACAGGGAAATTATAAATAATGGCTTTGTGTCTGATCTGTAAGTTCCATTGAATCCAAGTTCCAAGATCAGAAATAAAATCCTAGGCTAGTACTCTGGACTAGTCTCTAAGCCATTTCCTGGGACGTTGGATTATTTTCGTATAAATATTGGTAAAAACACCAAAATACATCAAAATACCAGGGGTAACCCAGTTGATTTTTGTTTCTATTGCCTATTGAAAAAATACATTACCTGATTTTTAGCATTCCTCTTCTCCCATGCTGCTTTGACCTAGAGATTAAAGACTTGGAGCGCCACTGCTAGGTGCCGCCAGCGTCGCTACCTACTGCGCAGAACTGATGTGCAGAACTGTGCAGTTCTGCGCAGCTTCCATGGTATATAAGCCGAGACGGCGTCCGTAATTCCATCTTTTGTTCCTCTACACAATGTGCCCCTGGCGACATAGAGGGGGAGATGGGAGGTGGGAATGTATCAGGTAATGTATATTTTCACTAGGCAATAGAAACAAAAATCAACCAGATACCCCTGGTATTTTGATGTTTTTATACATTTTATACATTACCTGATTTTTAGCATTCCACAGACCTCGTCAACGGTGGTGGGCGTCACATGACGAGCACCCTTAGGTAGCGAGCTGGATCCCCAACTATATGACTTTGCCACAATTGAAAACATGATACCAAGAGTCAATTATGTGCTAGGGGAATTAGAGAACTTGTCTGGCTGCCAAAAAGGGGCCCAACCGGTATAAGCCTTCAACCTGAGCCGTCATATCTCGTAAGCAGTGGGAGGTAAAGACTGATGGATTTTTCCAAGAAGCGGCTTCCATGTTACTTGGGAATGTTACTATGATGGGCCCAGGAGACTGAAATAGCTCTTAATTCGTGAGCTGTGACTCGAATGCCCTCCGTAGAACAGTTGATGTCTATGGCGTTACATGCCTGTGGAATGACAGTTTTATCCAGGTAGCAACTATTCTAGCAGTCGTCTCACCTTGCCTAGTGGTAAAAGGAAGTAAAAGTTGCGACCGGACGGTTCATACCCGTCGAATTGGTTTAGAGGATTATAAGTAAAATTTGAGGGCTCGGACCGGCAAAGTGATATCTCTGGTTCGTTTCCTAAGATGGTAGAGAGAGCAGGAATGATGAAAGGGTGGAACCGTTCTGAGGGTCGTTGTGTTTTAGCTCAGAAAGAGGTCGAGGAGTAAGAGTAACTCCGGAATGGTCGTCAAGGAAGAAACAGTAGGAGGGAGTGGCTGACAGTGCTTGCATCTCGCTGCAACGAAGACAATGGGTGAGGTGGCTTAATACACAGGAAGACAAGGGTTCGCACGGTGCAGACAGGAGAGACGCAAAAACCAAGGATAGGTCTCAATTCGGGAACAGCCGACGTGTCACCGGGCGTTCCAGCAACATAGACTTAATTAAAGCAGAGATGCAAAAATCATTGAGAAGCGAAAAATTCCCTGCAGCGCGAAGGATGGCGTTCAGGTCAGACCGGTGAACCATAATGGTGGAGCTACGAAGACCGCAGCGGAAAGCAGACGTTCAGGAACAGTGGGATTGATCGGACTAACTTGTTGAGTGAAACACCAATGAAACCATTGTCGCCAGTGAGTCATAGATCTTGTTGGTAGATACTTTAACTGCTCCAGAGCCGATGTGAGAGACTTGTTCTGTAGAACCCCTGTGGATTCGAGTAGTATGATGATAGAAGCAACCCGTGTAACCAGAGTGATTGTGGGCACAGATGGAGCACGGTCCCCCGATGTTGCGAGAAAGGGTTGGGGAGACCGGGAGGACTCACAGCGAGTCAACCAATAGGCAAAGAAGTAGGGGAAACCAAGTTGCTGATGGCCAGTTCGGAGCTATGACGATGAAGAGACCGGGGTCCACGAGATCTTGCGGAAGGCAGGGGACAGCAGCTTTGTCGAAGAGAACAGGTAACCGAAAAGATGCGTCCAATTGAGGGTCAGGGTATCTACTGCCCAAGCGCCGTCGTCGAGAATCAGACTGAACCTCGTGGCAAATGGGTCGAGCATCGGTCGTCCTCAAAGAGAGAAGAGGGCTTCGCACACTGATGACTGGAGTGTCCATTCTCCCGCAGGAGGAGACGTGAAAGACAGTATGCGATCACATTGCGGTTGCCCGGTATGTAAGGGAGAGAAAGACGGTGTTGAGCGACCGGCAGACGTGAAAAATCTGCTACGTGACCTTGTGAAGGGACCACGACCGTGTTCCACCTCCCTTCTGTAGATATGCTACTGCAGTAGTGTTGTCGATGTGGACTTGGACAACGTTGTTGGATATATCCTAGAAGACCTAGCAGAACGGCTGTGGTTCTAGCAGGTCCACGGTTCCCGGAGGCCAGGTGCCGCCGGCGACACGGTCGCCTAAGCCCCCCATCCTTGGAGAGAGGCGTCAGTGAAAAAGTGAAGACGAGGGACAGGTTCGTGAAGCGGGACCGTAGCTGTGAAGTTGAGGTATCCATCCACCAAAGTATCGTGGGATTGTTATGGAGAGGGAACGTTGAGACCGGTATGCTATAACCGTTAGTCGATGCGGAAATGATGAAGAGGGCGTACCATCCAACGTCCGTTAAGGGACGAGGAGAGAGAGAGGGAGTCTATAGAGTGCCAATAAGGCAGTTGAGGTTGCGGTGAAAGTAGGTTGGTTGTAGCAGAAAGGTGCGAATCCGATACAAGACAGAAGAGACCCTGTCGTGAGATGGCATGACGGTTGCCTGAAGGAGATCGAAGTGTGCTCCGAGAAATTGGAAGGACTGGGACGGAACTAGTCGGGAATTCAGAAGGTTCATACCGAATCCCAAGCGGTGCAGAAGCTTCAACGTGAAATCTCTGATTTAAAGGTCGAAGCTTGAAAATAAGGCGAAAATCTCCTGTTTTCTTTGGACAAAGAAAAACGTGGCTGAGAAGACCCAGGTCTTTCCGGATTGGGAGCGACACGAATCGCACGCTTTGCGAGGAGGTCTAGAACTTCACAGTCGGAGTTGGGGCCAATGTCCAAGGAAGGGACCTAGCGGAGGTGGAGTAATAATGTTGACCACCACAGGATCCTGAGTAATTGACTGCCAAGCTGGTAGGCAGTGTCGCAATCGGCCGCCCACCGGGAAGCCGGTAGGAAGTGTAGCAGTCAATGGTAACTCGTTGGATGTCGCTTGGGACCGGAAGAGGTATGGTGATATAGTTTGGCCAGAGTTGTGCTGCGGCCATGGGGGCGTCAGCGTCCCGTGGCCTCGGAGGGAAAGGGTTGATGATTCCACATGGACCGGGACCAAAGACCCACAGATGTCGTTGTCACCGGGAGGTCGGGGACCGGAAGGTTTTGGTCGGTGAACGGTCTTCGGTCGCAGCTTAGGTTTACAAGCGATGTCCAAGTGAGGAGCCAACTTCGGAATGAGACCGCGAAAGAGAGTGTCGGATTCATGCAGAGCCTGGTTTCGAAGGATATGCCTAGTAGATTCATGCAGGTTCAGAGCCGTGTTGAGGACAGCTTCACAAATCAATATCGTCAAGTTGAAGAGTGCACGAGTAAGCCAGTTCATAGAGTGATAAGTTGCGAAACAGACCTTGCGGAAGACTTGGCTAATAAGCAGAGCCACGTCCGTAGTACGGTTTGGGGGCGGGTCCATAGAAAGTTTTTCGCACAAGGCATTGGCTGCGGTATTCATGATGTCGGCTTGGGAAGCCGCTCGCTGATCGAGATGCAGAAGACGGATTTTCACGAAGGACCGATGCAGGGACTGTGACCCGACGAGGAAGGAAAAGAGATATGCCAAAATCCATTTTTAAGTCTGCCGTAAGAAACTCCGACTTGGGGTAGGTGTCAAATGCTTTGGGGTTAGCGGCCCATTCCCTAACAGGCCGAAAAAAGGAAGCCTCGCGACCGACACGTGGTAACCCCCGGTTCGAAGGAGTGTAGTCAGTAAAGTGGTAGATTGACCAAGAACCGGATGTTGTCATGGGAGACGGTCACGCAGACTGAACCCGAAGCCCATGGACAGGCCTCTTGTTCCTGCTTAGCTCTGGAGCGTCCGTGGAAGGCTTATAAAGAAAACAATCAGGGATGATGTTTTCAATGGTCTTGAGAAGCTCTGGTAGAGGAATTTCAGATGGGTCCGGGATATCGGAGAAATCGTCGTCGAAATGGGCATGACAAGATGGTAGGTCGCCGGAGGCGGCCGAGAATTCTGGTATGCTGGTAACTGAGACAGAGTCGTCAGAGACTGGTGGTGGAGGAGGGGGTCGTGTGAACAGCCGAAAAAGTGTAGGAAGAGACCTGAGAAGGCCCGGCACCATCTTGTGTAATCCTAGGCTTCTTGACTGTCGCCTCGACCCAATCCACGGTGTCACGCGATGAGGGAACTGGTCGCTTGCGATAAAAGGAACGCAAGTCCTAGTCCATGAGGTAAATCTGGAGATTAACATTTTTATCTGTTTGCCAGTGGCTAGTAAGTCCAGTTCAGTTACTCGTCATTCACCAACACACTTTTTTTGTTGGGGGGGGGGGGGGAATTCTATTTTTTATTTTAGTGGGTATGTACATAAATAATTTCAATCACAACCAGCCGAAAAAGTGTAGGAAGAGACCTAAGATGCCTGTCACCGTCGTGTGTAAGCCTAGGCTTCTTGACTGTCGCCTCGACCCAATCCACGGTGGCATGCAAAGGCCGAGTCCATGAGGTAAACCTGGAAAATAACATTTTTACCTGTTCGCCAGTGGCTAGTAAAGTCCAGTTCAGTTAATCGTCAACTTCAAAAGTTCATTCGCCAACACACTTTTTTTGTTGGGGGGGGGGGGGGCCAACAATTTTTTTTTTTTATCTTAGTGGGTACATACGTAAATAATTTTAATCACAATTAGCAGAGTCGCTTGCTTCGCTCGCTCATTCCTCGTCGTCTTGCTACGCTCGAGGAGCTTTCATGCTACAACTCTTATGCTGCTGACAGACATTCCACATCTAAAACGATCGAGCAAATGATCAGAATGTACTACGCGTTTTTCTTAACCATAGCTACTAATAGCTACTGATAGCTCCATGCGCCTCTTGTTCAGACTATCGGCCGTAATAACCACTGACAACAGTGCTGGACTACGCATGCTACGTGGCGCAACAATTGTGGTTCATCCTCATCCAACTTGATTCCCGTTGTGTACGAATGCAGTGGCCGTATAACAAAAAATGTCATATACTGAATGGGGCGTATAACGAGTGTCCATGAACCGTAGTAACTATCTTTGTATGCAATCCCTTGTCACAAGGTTGTGTGGAGTGAGGATGTGGGTTTCGTTTCCCGGCTACAGGCCAATTAGTTCCACATTGCCAAACCTTATTTTACCAAAGCCTCGATAAAGGCATTTTCTTTCTGGCACATGCATGAACTGGCCTTGAGCCAGGAGATGGGACGCGATTTGTACCCCAGTAGGCCTTGGCTTGAAGAAGCCATTCCTTTTGAGGTGCGCAATTGAACTGTTGTTGAGCCAGGAGGCGAGACATGCGATTTGTACCCAGTCGGCCTTGGCTTGTAGAAGGCATTCTTTTTCTGGCATGCACCTAAACTGGCAATGAGACAGGAGCCGAGACTTAGAGAAGCCTTATCCATCCCCGCTGCAATGCGGTTTCATGTTGTAGCACCCGAGTTGCTGCATGATTGAACTAAACATGCTAGTTATTTTTATCATGCATACTCCTTTATGCCGCTCTTGGTAAAGATTATTTTTGTATTCAAATAAAAAAATTTTGCTGCGTAAGCTGCACAGTAGAAGCTACACCTGAGCTGAACACCAGCATCTTAAACCAACCATTTTTCTTGTTACACTTCTTTTAGGAATGTTTACTTTACATCCCGCTTTGTGTACTTTTGTGTAACGTTTTTGTGCATTAATTTATGTCGCCCCTTTTCGTACCTTTACGTAATTTCATTTAAATTTACGACCAAATTGGCAGTTTGACTTTGAAATATTCAAAATGCAACCCCAACAGTCGGTCCATCAGTGAGCTGTACGTGCCTCATTCATGAACGACAACTATTCGGATTGTCAGCCGTTCTCCCGCTGACAACACTACTGGCCCATGCAGCACCTACGTAGTGCAACAATAATATGTGAACCATCCTCTCAGCAGGAATATTGATATTCGGACACTAACAATCAACTTCGAAAAATTTGTTTCAACAATGGTTCAAATGGGGTTTTTCGGTTTTTTCGAGGGCAAAACTTTTTTGTAGAACTTGGAAAATATGCCTAAACGACATCCAGATTAATTTCCTGTCTTCCGACACCTTTCTCACAGTTTTAGCCTTCCTACTTCCGGAGGAGAATACATACATATAAACCGACAAACAAACCGACCATATGTTTTAAATGGTTATGACTGAACAAGATACAAGACGGTTTGTGACAAAGTTACGTCAATTCTAACAACATTCATTATGTAGAATTAGACACCTACTTTCAAACTAGTCAAGAAGGGTAAAACAATATATTGTTGCATAGTAAGGTATAAATTAATTTCTTGACATGCAGACTTTCAAGGATGGGAAGCCACCATCAGAAAGATTGATAAAAAAAAAGGCAGGCACAATTTATCCAACTTTTCCAACCCTCGATTCGCCTTTGTTTTAATATTGTTTTAGTCAATTCTACTCTGTCTTAGCAGTTTTCTGACGAGTGCGACTAAATCCTGACGCCACTTTAGGCCGAACGGAAGCAGATTTCCATTTGATCACTTAAACCAGAGTTCAGGTTTTACAGCTGTCTAACACGTTGGGAGCGGTGGTGTCGGCAAAATAAACAGTTTTTGAGGAATATAAATTGCATGGAAATTATAAACACAATATAAATTCTGTATTTGAAAAAGAACATTTTGCCGGCCCCCAGCCAGGCTGGCTAAAAATGGTTTCTTTGTGCCTAAAACATACTAAACCTGATAATTTAGCATTACATTCCTTGAATGTGATGTTCCCCTGGAGGTTTCTTCCGGTGCATTCAGGCACCTGCATGCATATCCCTACTGCGCATGTGCGTGGCAGTACTCCCTTATAAAAGCGAGAGCGCGGACGCTTTCGGCATTCATTTTTCTCTCAATGTGTCAGGCGGTGACTCGAGAGGGGAGGCAGGGCGGGAGTAGGTTAAGTATGTTTTAGGCACAAAGAAACCATTTTTAGCCGGCCTAGCTGGGGGCCGGCAAAATGTTCTTTTTTTGTTGCCAAAACATCTTAACCTGATAATTTAGCATTATCAGCAGACCTCGCCAAAGTTTGGTGGCGGGCACCGTCCTGACGAGCGCCCCGGGATGCAAGCAGGCGTTCCCCAAAAAATTTTTATCTGGAAGAGAAAAATTTGCACTTTATTCAGAACAGGTGAAAACAGGGACTTGGAGGCCCTGAAAAGGGCCGTTGTTTGAGTCTTGCTTCTTTCTGGATGGCTTTCTTCCATCTGGGTGGCTTGCTTCCTTCAAGGATGGCTTGCTTCTGTGTTCCGAGTGCTTAATGGCTGCAACGATTGGTCCCAGCCGGTGCAGACCTGATTCTTCTCTTGACATGTCCCTGAGGTAGTGGGAGGTGAAGGTCGATTGATGGCGCCAAGACGCTGCTGCTAGGATTTCTTCTATTGGAATGGCATTGTGATGGGCCCATGATGTGGAGATAGCTCTCACTTCGTGAGCCGTCACTCTCATGCTCTCATTTGGAGTTTTCTCATAGGCTGCTTCGATTGTTTTCTTAATCCATCTTGAGACCATGGCTGCTGATGTTTCGCCCGTTTGAGGATCAATTGAGAGAAAAAGTTGGTTTCTACTTCGGCGGATGTCCTCATGGCGAGTCCGGTCTAGGTAGAAGCGCAAGGCTCTGACTGGGTAAAGAAGGGGTTCAGGTTCGTTACCATCTAGGGGGGGATAGAGCCGGGAAAGTGATTGGTTTCGGAGGTTCCGAGGGCTTTTGTGTTTTCGTTCTGAATGTTGATCTTGGGTAGAGAGTAACAGAGGAAAAGTTGGGGCCGAAGATGCAGTATGCTGGGTCTGCTGAGAGGGCTTGAATCTCTGAACACCGTAGGCTGGCTGCACGAGTGACGAGGAAGACTTTTGCGAGTCATGAGGTGAAGTGATGTATCCTGAAGGGGTTCATATGGTTCACTCATTAGGGACTGGAGCACGAGAGAAAGGTCCCAATCTGTTATTGACCTTCTGGTAGTGGGTCTTTCATTTTCGTAAGAACGTAGAAGCGCCGAAATTCGGTAGTCTTCGAGTAGGTTCGTGCTATTGGCGGCTTTGAAGACGGTGTTTAGGGCAGATCGATATACCAGGATTGTGGAGCCTTTGAGTTTGTCGATGTTGAACAAGTCTCTGAAGAAGTTTAGAAGGGTGGGAAGAGGTGGGTTGATAGGATTAGCTTGTTTTGTGATACACCGACGAATCCATTTGGACCAGTGGCTGTCGTACATCCGGTTAGTGGAATCTCTGGTTGCCTTTCAGGCGATGCGTTCGGCCTCTTCTCGACGAATTCCAGCCTTTTTGAGGAGTTTGATGATAGTAGCCACCCGTGTGGGTTGATGTTTGGTACATTCGGGTGTAGCTTTGTTCCTTTCTGTTGGGACAGAACATCTGGTTGAGGGGGTAGACTTCTGGGAGTGTCGACTAGTAGTTCCAGAAGAAGCGGGAACCACGCTGCTGATGGCCAGAGGGGGGCTATGAGTAGGAACAAGCTCTGGCTTTCTTGGATCTTTAGAAGAACTTGTGGAAGTAGTTTGAAGGGGGGGGGGGGGGAGAGGTAGGCGAACAAGTTTTGCCATGGAAACGTCAAGGCGTTTACTGCTACTGCCGTTTCGTCCGGACCTGGCAATGTACCTCGTGGCGAACAGGTCTATCATTGGAGTGCCTCAAATGGTGAAGAGAGATTCGCAGATTGATTTCTTGAGGCACCATTCGCCCGTCGGTGGTTTTTGGCGTGACAGAGAGTCGGCAATCACATTCCTGTTGCCTGGGATGTGGAGAGGAAGGAGAGTGATGTTGTGTGAAAAGCAGAGGTTGAAAATCTCCGAGGGTAGGCTGTGAAGAGATCTGGATTTCGTTCCCTCTTTCTTTCCTTATTGTCTTGTTTCTTATTTTCGGAAGAAAATGGAGCAGGGCGAGTAGAATTGCTCGAAGCTCGAGGGAGTTGACGTGTTCCCTGCAGGTTGGGGGCCAAAGACCCGAAGCCTCGAGTGCCAAGATGGGCACCCCAGCCGGTTCTCGAGGCGTCCGTAAAGATGAGCAGATCGGGATGTGGCTCGTGAAGAGGTTGTGTCTTCGTGAGGTTGATGACATCTGACCACCAAAGGAGGGAGTCCAGAGGAAAATCGGGAGTGAAGGGTATTTGTTCGTCCGGGCGGTCCTGATTGATTGCATGGTTGTCGATGCGGTGGTGGTGAAACGGTCTTACCATCCATCGGCCGTAGGGGACGAGGTTCGCCATTGCATCCATCTTCCCGATGAGGGAGTTTAGTTGCCGAGGGGAAAAACTTGTTTTCGATCGAAAGAGACGGGCGTGGAGAAGACGATCTTCTATCCGTTCCGGGGACGGGGCAATACTTGCTGTGCGGAGGTCGAAAGAGGCTCCGAGAAAGGTGAAGACTTGTGCTGGTATTAGGTGAGATTTTGAGTAGTTTACTCCGAAGCCCAGTCGGTTTAATAGGAAAATGGTCTTGTACTTGTTTCGTTCCAGTATGAGACGGTCCGGATTGTTGAGGGCCCAGTCGACCAGATAGGCGTTGGCCTGAATTTCATTTTGGTGTAGGTTTGCTAAGATTGGTTTGAGAACCATTGTGAAAATTATGGGGGCTGCGTTCAGGCCGAAGGGAAGACAGCGAAATTCGTAAACCTTTTGGATGTAGATGAACCGAAAAAGGTGCGTGATAGCCGGGTGGAGTGGGACATGGAGGTAAGCATCTTCCAGGTCTCGAGACTGTCCAGTCGTTTTGTTTGAATGAAAGACGAATTGATTTGAGTTTCCATCTTGAAATGGTTGTTGAGGATGTATCTGTTGAGAGGTTTCATGTTGAAAATTAGACCGGAGCTTCCTGACTTCTTTGGTCGGGTGAAGATGGAACAGTAGAAACCCGAGCCTGGCTTGCGGCATTCCCGTATTGCGTCTTTCCGAAGGAGTTCTGAAATTTCGAACGAAAGTAGTGGGGTTACTGGTGGAGAGAAATCCCATGGCGGTGTCGGCAGGAGCGGGGGTTTTGAACGAAATTCCGGACGAAAGCCGTGTTCGGTGATGAAAAGGACTTCTGTGTTTGATGTTAATTGTAGCCAGGCTGGGAGGTATCGGCGTAGTCTTGCGCCGACTGGAAGGCCGGATGGGTGAGAGGCGTCATTGTTGATTTTTACGAAAACCGCTTCTGTCCCCTGGCGACGAGTGGCGGCTTCGTCGGTCTGGAGTGGCGGCTCGCTTCTGGTTGCGCTGGCCCGCCCGAAAGGGCTGCGGGTTTCTCGGACGAAAGTCGTTGGAGCGAGGAGATGGAGCGGGAGTCGCAGTCTTGTTCCAATTGTCTGAGGGGAGGCGAGGAATGGGCTGTTTATTCTTCAGAGCCGGACGAAAGTTGGAAGAAATTTGTTTTAGTGGTTTCGGTTTCCTAGAAATGTCTAAGTGAGGGGCGTGAGTTGGGATTAGACCACGGAAGAGCGTGTCCGACTCGTGGATGGGCTGGTTCCGGAGACGGTGCATCATGGAGACGTTCAAGTTGGCGGCGGATGAAAGAGCAATGTCCCGGAGGAGTAAGGTGTTGTTAAAAAGAGCTCTAGTGGCCCAATTGATGGAATGATACGTGGCGAAGCTTGCCTTCTGGAAGAGCTGCGTGATTAGGGATGAAAGGTTGCGTAGTTCTTCGGGACTTGCGTCCGGGGATAATTTCTCACACAAGGCATTCACCGCCGTATTGAGAACGTCGGCTTGCGATGCGGCACGAAGACTTAGCCGTAGGCACTTGTCGTTCTCGTAGGGGACGAAAGTTGGGACGTCAGCTTTCTTGGGAATCGATAAAGCGGTGCCAAAGTCCATCTTTACTTCGCTGCCTAAGAACTCACACTCGGGGTAGGTTACGAAGTTATTCGGGTTAGTGACGCCATCGCCTAGTGGGCGAAAGAAACTGCTTTCACGGCCTGGTCGAGGTGGTGGTGGTTCCTTGTCAAGAACGAGGGGGTCGCCTTTGCCGAGCAGGGAGCCTTCATTCCGGAGGAGGCATGTTAACAGCGTGGTGGATTGCCCAAGTAGGTAGCGAGGTTTTGAATCTTTGTCCCTAAGGGCGAAGCCGAAGCCAGTTTTAAGTCCATGGTTAATCACGGGAGCATCGGTTGATTGCGACGGTTTGAAAAGAAAGCAGTCGGGAATGGTCTCTTCGACCGTCTTTAAAAGTGAAGCCTGGGAAAAAGTCAGGTCGTCGTCGGCGGCGTCCGGGAAGTGGATCCTTTTGCCGGACGAAAATGGAGTGGCCGGCGGCATAGCATCAGTGGTAGCCGTGGGGACGGCAGCAGGGGAAGCTTGCGTGCCAGAGGGAGAAGACAGCCTGCGTTTCTTGAGGACGCCTGAGGGAGACGTCGAGTCCTGTTTGCGGGAGTCACGGCTGGTGGCAGAGGTAATCCAGGCTTGCGTACGAGCATGTCGAGCGGAGGACGTACAAGAGGGAGGGGGCATGGGATTGTCTTGCATCACACGGACCGTCTCCTGGATTATGTTCCGGAGTTCGGTACGGGAGACACTTCTACCTATTCGGGATGAGTTGGACGATAAATCCAAAGGAGAATTACGGGCAGGCGAGCGAGAAGAAGCCGTTGCTTGTTGAAGGGATTTCTTGGCTTCACGGTAGATGACTTTCGCCCGTTGAAAGTCCTCTTGTAGAGCCGTAAGGTCCAACAGCTCGGCTGGTGGGGTGCGCTGGCCGGGCTGCAAGGGAGAGTCCGTGAACACATTAACGCTTGAAAGTGGTGCTTCAGGAGGGATCGGGCCAACGGCGGCGAGGTCGAGGGCGGAGATCCAGCGATCGCTGAGGGTGAAAGCAGTAGCTTGCTGACGAAGGAGAGCATGAGAGGGAGTGGCGCGCGAAGTGGGAGTATCATCGTGAGCGGCGGCCATCATCGGGTGGAATCCAAATTTCTGTGCGAAAGACACAACTGCGGCGCGAGGTGGCGTGGAGACACCTCTGGAGGAAAAATGAATGCCGAAAGCGTTCGCGCTCTCGCTTTTATAAGGGAGTACTGCCACGCACATGCGCAGTAGGGATATGCAAGCAGGCGCCTGCGCACCGGAAGAAACCTCCAGGGGAACATCACATTCGAGGAATGTAATGCTAAATTATCAGTTTAAGATGTTTTGGCAACAAAGAAACCGGCAACCAGCGATAACAGTGATTGTTTAAAGACATTTCAGGAGTACACACATAAATCACCACTTGTACACAACAGTACAGTACTTAGTCTTGAATTTTCGAGGAAATTCCATTGCTCTTCTTCAGAAGTCGAAAAACATTTCTTGAAAAAAAACGTCCCTACATATCGAGCCTCAATCGGTATTAGAATCTCGCTCCAGTTCAGAGTAAACCACTGATCTTGTAAGTTTCGTCTGGAAGTTTCTGAACGCAGTGCAGGTTCCAGGGCTCGTCGAGTGTGGACCTCAGATCTGGGTGCACGAATCCTTCTACCAAGTCATAAGGGCCTGGTGAGGTTCAGGAGTGGTATTTGGTGTCGCGAAAATCTATTAATAGCAAGGGACTCAAGTGCATGGAGCTGAGCCTCTTGTGGAGTGTTGGAATGGGAGCAGAATGGATACTTGGTCCTAAGCTATGTTGTGGTTTTCTTTCCGCAACACCACCGGAAAGAGAAACACAACATAGCTTGGGACCAAGTCCGATTCTGCTCCATTCCTACAGTGCACAAGAAGTTCACACCTCCGTCCCTTAAGTCCCTTGCTATTCTTACGATTTGGTAGGATTTGTGAGCCCGGATCTGATGGCCAAACTCAACGAGCGCTGCAACCTGCACTGCGTTCAGACACCTCCAGACGAAACGTAAAGATCAGTGGTTCGCTCGGAACTGGAGAGAGATTCGAATACCAATAGACACTCGACATGTAGGGACGTTTTTATCAAATAGTGTTTTTCGACTTCTGAAGAAGAGGAATGAAATTTCCTTGAAAATTCAAGACTAAGTACTGTACTGTTGTGTACAAGTGGTGATTTGTGTGTGTACTCCTGAAATAATAAATTCTTTAAACTAGAGTTTGCAGTAATGCTTCTAAGCTGTCTACTGATACAAAACTGGCTGAAACATTCCAATACCCGACAACCGTCGATGTTTAGGTGGGCAGGCAAGGGGGGGGGGTGACTTGCGTGTTTAGAGGTTGGAAAGACATTTTTTTTTTAAGTAAATGTTGATGATTGCTTTTTTTTTTGCTTTCATTTTTTTTAAAGACGTCTTGCTGCAATCGTCTAATTGTCGAGTGATTGAAAACTTTAATCGCCAACCAACGGACGTCTCTCGCCACCTGTTCAGTGGTGACCGTTAATCTCCAGGTTTACCATGAGGGCAAGCACAGTTTCTTTGGGCAATGAGGCTTATTGCTGGGAATGAACCTGTAGCCTGGAGGCCGAAGAGGCTCAAGAAGACCGAGAAGACAGGTCCATGGGACTGTCAGAATGGCGCAGTGCTCGTTTCACAGCAGACCAACGAGCCTTAACCTGTAACTATAACTTGAGAAGGCAGTAGCGTTCCTTGGCAGCAAGCAGATCTTCCTGTAGGTCCAGAAGAGCATCGCATGCCGTGGCAGACCGCATTAAAGAGCAGAAGTGGAGACTGTATCCAGAGTGAGACAGACAGGCGTGGTGGGGACTGTACATGTGAGGTCTACACAGGACTGCAGGCCGCACTGTAGACCGCAGGTTCACCGGGCCAGGAGACAGGTGGCAGACCGCCGAAAGCCTAGAGAATTCGGGCAAGGGTTGATCGGCCGAAGAGGCATCGGGGACCAAGACCGGTGCGGAATACCGGTCCTCAAGGTGTACCCTTGGCCCGTGGCATATGAAGACGAGAACAGCAGGTCCTACGGTGTCCGGGGCTAAAAAAGAAAAGCTGGAATTACGGACGCCGTCTCGGCTTATTTACCATGGAGGCTGCTACAGTGTCGTTATATACTGCGCAGCACTGATGCGCAGTAGGAAGCGACACTGGTGGCGCCTAGCGGCGATACTCCTGGTCTTTAATCTCTAAATCAAAACAGCATGGAAGAAGGAAAATGCTAAATATCAGGTAAAGTAAATTTTCAAGGCATAGACAATTTTGTTTTCACTTTCCTAAAAAATACTTACATTTATGTAATACTGCTATTGCTTTTGGCTTGGTGAGCAAAATGAGCTTGAAGTTTAGGAGCGCGAGTTTCCGACTTCTACTCAAATTACACGCCTCAGTTGCGCGACTTCTCCACAAGAAATCGTGCAAGTGAGGTGGAGGTTTTGGTGAAGAAGTTTGATGAGAAGTTTGATGAGAAGTTTGATGAGAAGTTTGGTGAGGGTTGGTGGATTTTTTGGCGGAGAAGTCGTACATGTGAGGCATTCCGTTTGGTCAAGAAATGGTCTCCAGATCCGCCAGCCAGGCGTGCAGAATGAGCACCGCATGCTGGCTCATGGCGACAATGTTAAGTTTATAACTTGAGAATAAGTACATTACGTTAAGGATACAAAATACCTAACGCGATCATTATCTCCTTGGTTGTACAAGATTTTAGATTATGTGGCTCATTGTGCACTTGCGAAATAAATGATAGAGAAATTTGTGAAATAAACATCGGTAATTTGGGCCGACAATACCAACGTGTGATGGTTAAAGAGTTGCATTTCAGATACACGAGAGCAAGTTATACATTTAATGAATGGGTCTGGTTCATTTCACAATCACTCACAGACAAATACTTCACAGACATGATCATTTCACCGACACTGTGATTTCAAGCACATTTTCAAACCTTTTGAGGGCTGAAAAAATACTTGATTGCAACTAATAACCCATAACTGCTTGAAAGAAGTTTAGACCCCTTTTTTTAGAGTCCCGGACTCGGGTCGGTTCTCGGATTCGAACCGGCATTCTCTTGGTTTGGAGCCGACGACGCTGACCACTGGGCTGTGACTGCCCGCTTTGCTCGGGGTCCCCGGGGACCCCTCACAAAGCTCGCGCTGGGACTTAGTTTTTCGCTGTTATACGTTGAAGGCGTACGTTCGTATCTAGGCGGTTACGGGTTAATTCACCTTTTTTTCAACCTTGTGTACTAAGTGGAAGCAAGCCTCACGAGTTTCGCCTGAAGAAGAAAAGTAGAAGGCCTACCAGCAGCCGAAAATTCACCAGATTTAATAAGAAACTGGGACTCTCTTCAGGTGTTGCATAAAAACTAAGAATAAAGCATTTTTGGAAAGAAGTGAAAAGAACTAGTATAAATGAAAAAAGAACATTTTGCTGGCCCCCAGCCAGGCCGGCTAAAAATGGTTTCTTTTTTCCCTAAAACATACTTAACCTGATAATTTAACATTACATTGACCTCAATTAATGTCTCCCTGGAGGTTTTTAAGCTGTTTGTAGACGCCTGCTTGCATAACCCACTGCGCATGCACAGCCCACTCTACATAAGCGAGAATGTGGTGCGTCACGGCATACATTTTCATCTCAATCTGTCAGGCGGTGACTCGAGAGGGGAGGTAGGGCGGGCTTAGGTTAAGTATGTTTTAGGCAAAAAAGAAACCATTTTAAGCCGGCCTGGCTGGGGGCCGGCAAATGTTCTTTCTTTGTTTGTCAAACATATTAACCTGATAATTTAGCATTATCAGCAGACCTCGTCAAACGTGGTGACGGGCACCGATCTGACGGGGCCGCCCCGGGTTGCAAGCAGGCCTCCCCCAAAATTTTTTTGTGAAAAATTTGCACTTTATTCAGAACAGGGTGTTGAAACAGGAATTTGGATCTCTTTTGTAGTGATTGGTGGCCCTGAAAAGGACCGTTGTTTATGAGAATCTTGCATCCTTCTATGGGTGGCTTGCTTCCATCTGGTGGATGGCTTGCTTCTGCTTCGTTCTGATCGTGCTGGGGGGGGGGGGGGGGGGG
>JAHWFP010006095.1:45604-70608 GCA_023313725.1 Lithobius niger
GACCTAAATTCAATTTATGCACAATACGACAAAAAAGGTAAAATGAGAGATTAGGGCCATTTAAAAAAGAAAGTTTCTCGGGCGAAAAACAATTTTCCAATGCGGGCGGGCGTTTTTTTTTTTTTACATTTTTTTTTAGCCACACCAACAACAATAATTGCTGTTGTTAAGAGTAATAATAGATAGTAGTAATAAATGATATACTCTTATTCTTATTGTTGGTGTGGTGCTTGTAATGTTTTTTTTGTTCGGTGTCTCGTAATCGTATTTTGTTGCAAGCGCTGCGGTAAATAGCAAGGAAAATGAAAAAAAAAGGTACATGCGGCGGCTTTTAGGCGGTGCGGCAATGCCTGAGAAACAACTTTTTTTTTAAATGGCCTAATGTGGCTTTTAAAAGGACATACACTCCAAAGGAAAGCATTATTGTGTCTTAATACTCTACATGAACATGAGGTACAGTACCAGCTGTATTTATCTATCGTTACTCAATCATTTCCTATACAATAAATCCATTTTAAAATGCGCAGCTAGGAAATGTATTCTTGGATTACATAATCCCATGCATAATTAAGATTCCTGCACTTTGTTATTCGAACTTTGTTTGCGTCTTAGCACTTGTGACTGAGGTAGTAGTGAGTTAGTAAGGATGCACTGAGAATCCGCATTAGTGTATTTGGTGGTTGGAAGATCTGCTTCATTGGGGAGGACAGTGGGTTGCTTCTTGCCGAACGAGGCTAGAAGATAATGTTACGCAACGCCCACCAATTTGTCCCATTCAAGGGGCGGGGGTTGTCGTGATCTGTTCAAAATGCGACCGATGAACGTTCCGAGTCTCTATCTAACAAGTTTCTTGCATCCATATGCAATCTCTGAAAATGAGGACAGGCCTATCAGAAGCCTGTGTCTCCCTAAACTGTCTAAAGTCCATTGGTCCATGGTCCAAGTTAGTCACCTGGGTAACGGGCGGCCATTCAAAATCTGACGCAACTTCCATTTTCAAAGACACACGACATGACGATGGGACGTCATTATGTGGCGATGGCGACATGATTGGGTGACGCGGTTGCTAATGGACCAGGAGGATAACATCTCGTTGATGACAAATATACCCTGAAGACTTAACGACGACGATTCACGGACAGGTGACAGTGCAACAGGCAACGTGGCATGATGCGGCGTGGGACAAGTGCGGCGTAGGACGGCGCGATGCGGCATCATTAGGCAACCTAGCATCCCCCAACGACATTGTGGTCGCTGCTAGGGTAGATGACTGCCCACTACGACTAACCTGGCCGTCTAAGTGAACAGGGGGCAGGGGGTCCTCGGCTCTTCACCCGTCCACCTCACGTCACCACCTTCTGCTCTGATCGTGCTTACCATCTGTGCTTTTATCATAGCCAGAGGATGACGTCGAGCTTTTAGATCCAGCCTTCAGACTACTTGGCTTGGATGCACTTTTTCTGCGACGTTAACTGCTTCTTTTCCTTGGCTGTTGACGTGGTCGGACTTGCAGAACTTTCCGAATGCTTGGTTGGCGAGACAGCCATCACTTCCTTCCCATTTATGAGGGGCGGGAGATCATATAGGGTAACAGGAAGGCCATTGACCTGTATCAAACCAACCACAGTGACATCATCATCTAGTTTCCAGAAGAATATACGGTAATCCAAGATTGGTAATCGAACAGGTAATTATTGATAGCCACGCCCGGAAGAGAACAGCTGGAGCATTACGTATCACTCAATTCATCCTGGCCTATTCCCACTTGGTCGGGACAGTCATTGTCGTCTGCTAGAAGAGATCGCGTATCCGCAGGCGGTTCGAATGCTGGGACAGGCAGCTCCACCAAGTTAGCAAAATTATTAGAATTCAGCTTCTAGAGTAGACTAGAAATCGTGTTTAGACTACCAAGACTGAGAACGCAAGGATCGTGGTTCGAACGAGCGTTTCATGCACCAAAAGTAACAACCGAATTCTGAGGTGAAATGTTGGCCGTAGAATTTAAATTAATGTTCAAATCGGCACATACCTAAAATATGGCTTTAGAGGCAAAGATTCAAAATCACCCAGGTCAAAATCTTTATAGAGGCGTGTATCCAATGAACTGCCCCGGGGACTGCATAATGATTCCGAGTTTGTACGCTTTGCTCCCTCTGTTCCGATCTTTTCTCCAATTTCGTCCACTTTGCCTCTAACTCCACAATTTCTGTTTGGAATAAGACTTACAAATTTTGCAGGGGTTAGTACGGATATCGCAGCTCCTACACTTTATTTAAATGGTATGACGAACTCCCTGCGCGATAGTATGCCTGCACGAAGTACACATGTTAAACATGGATTAGACTTAACACACCGTAAATAAGACACTTGATTCTCGGTGTGCCCAGACTAAAGTGGAGGATCAATGGGCTAGCGACAATGAGTTACTATGTAATACGTTACGCTTTCCTGGCGGGGAGCCATCATGTTGCCTTAAAGTTTTGAGGTTAATGTTCGGCATGGGAGGATATTTTCGAAATGAAAATAGCTTAATTAGAAAGATAGTATTTTACGAGTAAAAAGTAATTACCAAGAAATTCATACTTGTGACATTTACTGCAAATTGCTATCGGAACATTACATAGTTTACGTAAACACTGAAACACAGCTTCACTGTACTGTTACAAAAAAGGTTTCTATTAGCAACTTTGGGAAAAATTCAAGAGACATTAAGGATTTCCATTTTTCCAGAACTTTTAAATCTAGAGCTCTTTATTTTCCAGGTTTTCCAAGGATCCATACAAACCCTGGACTACCGTACTATTGACCTTCCTAGAATCTTTTACACGCCCCTAATAATACCAGTGGGGCACGAATGCACAGCATGAATGCACAGGAGTAGAGATAAACAAAGGTTGAATTCCGATTCCCGAACTGTGGTACTGCACATCAGAAGAACATAGGCTGCAGCATAAAAAGATGACTTGGTCTTTGAAGTACAAAGGATACTGGCATTGCAATGTATGCTCCATAATTGCTCCAAAATGCTTGACCTAATTTGACATTCGCCAATTCGAAATGTCAAGCCCCCTAAATGAGAATTTTTCAGAAAATATTGACTTTCATTAGTCAATATGATTCGTACAAGATTGTTTTGTTGAAGCTTTCCTGAACATATCTAGCATATTTACCTAACCTATAGCATAACAATAATTGCCGAATTATTCAGCTCCACGGGTGTAAATTACACTACACGATACCGTAAGTGAAGAAAAAGTAAAACCTCCTTAACTCGAACTGCAGTGAGACAGGCATTGCAGTTTTAGTTAAGCGGAATTTTGAGTTAAACGGAGATGCATTAACCTGGCGGGTACTGAGTGCATATCTCTATATTGTACAATGTTTGCCAAGTACACATCTGTGTTTTCTGCAAAATACACTATTAGTTCATCAGAAAAAATGGCAGAAATACTCATTCAGTATGAAAGCAACACAAAATGCATAGTTTCAAGTAATAAAATTACCACCTGGAGTTTGTTAACCAATAATTGTTTTGGGATAACGAGGTTAGTTTTGTATTGGGACAACCAAATAGCACAAAATTGAAAGTTCATTGGTGTAGTGGTGTTAGTTGTGCAAGTCTCATGACTCATGCCTGAAAAGACCTACCAGTACAGATAGTCGAAAATTTAAAAGTTTGAACAATGGAACTTGGACGAGTTTTGGTTTTGGGTAAGTGATTGTCAGTAACACTCTAAGAACGCACTCCACACGATTGATGCAAGAATTGCACTCCACATGAAGGCATCCCGTCAAAACAGCACAGAAATAATGGCGCTCGATAAAAAGGCGACGTCGTAACAACGTGACGACAAAAATAGATAAAAATAGGTAAATAAAAAAAATAATTACGAATACAGTTGATCGTTATAGAAATGTGGAACTGATGCTAGACTAGCTTACAGTTGCAAGTCTGATTTGATTTTATCCAATGTGTTAATTTTACTTATTTTTATTGAGGAGTCTTTTTTTTTTTCCCCTGTCCACTTCTTTCAGTTCCCTAGCTAGGTTTTCTCAAGTCATTTTTCTGTAGCTCTTCAGCTGTGTACTGTAATGTTGACCTAACTTTTACTTTAAAATGGTTACCTTCTGGCCCAGAACATCCAGTTTTAAAACTTTTCCCCACATTTTTCGTTTTGCCCAAATAAGTACAACAAGCACCCACAAGGAACCAATTAATACCTCCCTCTTTCCACATCAGTACTTAAAAAAAAGGGTCGTAGGTGTGTAGAAATTGTGGAGCACTAGCTTTGTACTCTAGATCTGAGGTAAGCATTGATAATGCTCATAACATCATCGTTTTTAAACAACGTTTTGCACTATTTTATCACACGCCATTTTATCCCAAGCTATTTTGTCATCGTGCTATGTCGTTGCGCTGTTATATCGTTGCACTGTGATGTCATTACACCATTATGTCGTTGCACCGTTAAGTTGTTGCGCTGTTATGTCATGCAGTTATGACGTCGCTGTTTTGTCGCGTACCGTTATGTTTTGACGTACAGCCCCACACGACTGATCCAAAATTGCACTCCACTGTGTAATCTTGTACAACTTTTGAACTGTACGATATTTTTAAAACGGATCTTTAAAAAAATCAAATATACCAGGGTACTGTAATTACCTGCAAAATAACTGAAGTTCTCCGCACGAAGCAACCATGAACCAGTACTATGAATGGATTACCCTGCTAAACTTCAAGTGCTTTTTACATTTTCTCGTTTGCTTCTAATTACTACACAATTACGCAAATTTCTGCATCAATTTCCCTATTGCCACATTCTCCCAGCTGCCACTTGCAGACTCACTTTTTAAACTTACACATTAGAACCAGCCCAAGTAGGTGAGTAAATACAGTGAAGCTTCGTCGTTACTCCATTCGAAGAACTTAAAATCAATGCAGATCTGCCTTTTATTTAGAAGACTAGGTAACGGATTGGATTATTTCTCGTCAACATGATTCAGCCCAGCCAAAATCATGTATGTTTATAGTACGAATTCAAGAATTGTGCAACTACCTATTATATGGATTAACCCCTTAGTCTTTTTGCTGTACCGCATATCAACACTTCCTTACTTAACGCCCAATCAGAAACATGTACATTTACAGCATGAACTTCAACAGTTTCGCAACTCCCTATCGTATGGCTTTGAAAGTCTCACTGCTATTCCACGAGTTACGATTCCCTTACTTACCTCGCCCCTGGCTAGTGGACGTAGCAACTGAACTTGACCCTTCTTGGCCTTTTCTTAAAACTATGATCTTCTTAATTCCCGGAGAATAAACTGGATGGCGTTGCTGGCCTGGCACAATGCTTGCAGCCTGATGAGTGTTTAGCGAGAAAATCAAAACACATGATTATTGGGAGGTTTTGAAAGAGCATGTTTTCAGGCAAAGCCTACTTTGTTGCATGTTTGTACATGACTTTTGTAATGGCGTTCAACACTTTTATAGATTTCTCAAGGTAAGACTTTTAAATTAATGGCCATTTTGACATTTTTATAGGCAAATAGAATTGTCATACAGATTCTTGATATGGTGTACTGAACGTACACCCAAAATGTTGCAAATAAATAATAAAAACGATGTAAAAACTTGAACAAAGGGCTATTAGACAAAATCATTCAAGCGATAAGAAATAAAAAGAAAAATCAGTTAACTCCAAAAGCTTTGGATCAACATCCCTGTTTGTATGATCCTTAGTGAAATTTTAGGACGCGCAAAAGTTTATCTTCACTCTCCACACATCTTACTGAAGATAGAACCTTCCCTCGGCAAAAATTATGCGTAGTTGGCAAAATTTGCCAGTAGTCCTGTAATTCTTACCTGTAAACGAGCGCCACCGAAAAACGCCCGTTTTTCAAAAATTTGAAATTTTTTTTCTTGAGGCACCCAAATGCCTCGCCGAGGCATATCTCGCCGTTTTTGCAATAATGGTCTGATTCTTACAAACTCTTCGACATTCAATAGCCTGTCCAAATACAAGATTCTTGGGGAAGCCCATATCCAGACTTTCCGCCAGGAAGAACCATTAAACTACGTTTGAAGATCTCCTCAAACCAACCGAAGCACTCCGTCATCATGGCCGCCATTATGAAACTCTGTACTTTTGTATTTGTATTTTATCTTTTTCTTTTTAGGGCGAAAAGCCCGAATACACTAGCTTAGTGCATTTTAGGAGGAGCTTCCTCTGCGAAGGTACTGAACCTCGATAAGTTTACAGACTCCAATTTGAAGTGTGATATTTTTTATTGTGTTTGTCGGCCGCAATCCATATGAAAAATTTCCACAACGATCAATTTTAACTTTCAAATTAAACGTTAAAACGTTCCCAGTTACTTAATGCGTTATAGCATCGTACTAAGCTAGTTTATTTAACCGCATTTATCCTTTTATAATAATCTTTTACCCCCAGAAACGCTATCGTGTGTCCAAACGTACTACGACCTGGCATTCTACCGGACACGAATTTTCAGTGTATATATGTTTATTTTAGTTCTCCTCTGGACCCGACTGAGACCTTTCAAACACTACAGATAGCTTGATCTACTATTAAAAACCAAAAGATGTTTATAAAAGATCTGTTCAAACCTAATCCGAAAGTCCAACTGTGCAAAAACTTTGAATCCTCAATTCCCCCCCCCCCCCCCCTCCCAGCCAAAACTAGTTGTGGTGAATAACACTGCAGTTTACAGTTAAAGCTTATAAAATTTAATAGTAATGCTTTATGCCTTACCCAAGCCAAAGTATTAAGCTTTAACAAGAGCCTATTCACGTTGCAAACATGTAAATATTCAATCCGTAGGTAGCCAATAATACAAAGTAAAGGCCTATTTCCCAATGTTCAATTGAGTAAAACTCAAAACAGGCCTGTCTTTTCCGTTTACATGTCCCTACTCCTTCAAACGGCTCTGCACCCAGTCCCTTTGTTCAACCGACTTCTCCTCCCACTTTCCATTGTTCTCAAGGCCCTCAGCCAATCAGACCCCCGCAGCTATCCTCGGCGTCCGCGCCTACTTCCGGTATTGTGTATAAAACCCCAGCCCCAGAACTCAATCGTTAGCACAGCTCACAGATCTCAAGCTAGAGAAGGGTCACACCAGTCGGGAGATGAGACGCCACGTCCGGAGAATGCCATGCCGGGCACGATGGTAGTGGTTCGTATGTTATAGTTTAGCTTTTGAAAGTTCAGTTTAGGACCCCCCCCATATTCTAAATTTCAGTGTAAAACTTAACTTTAACTCTCTAGCTAGGGAAAATTATGGTGGAGACGCCTGTAGCGGCATCTTAGGTTCTCTCCCCCCATAACGTCAGAGTGGTTCTCTTACTAAAAACCCAACTTTTCCAGTTTATTTTAAATGTATTTTTAATCTAAACTAATTGACGGTTTGATCTTTGTGGGTTTCAAATTGAAACAAACTGATGCCTAAGTGTAAAATTGTCGGGCTTTTTATTACTTAGAACAGTTCTCGAGGGAACTAAGGGAGGTTGATCTTTTTGTACTTGGAAAACTTAGAAACATAACTGTGGACGGTTGATCATGTAGAAACATACTGTCAGACTTTTATCAGTTGCGGCTGTTGAGTCTTGTGGGTGTCTCCGGGAGCACCTAATATTACTTTTTCTATTGTAAAAATTTAAACTTTTATTCAAACCAAGTGTGTTTGTCTGATTTAGCGATGTACTAAGGTATATTCAAACTTGTTGCCTTTTTAATTAATTGGTAATCAAAAGCTTTCAGAAGCAAACCATAATGTAAAGTGTACTTTCATTCTCTGTCGCAAAAAAATAAAACCAGGAGTTTTAAGCTTCAGTCGTTTGCTAGATTTGATTAATTGTATTTTAGTGTAAAATAAATGTGTAGCCCATCTTTAATTTTAGCTAGTAAAACAGTTAAATCCACCGTTGGTGGCAGCGATACCGACAGTTTAAGGTTAGGCCCCTTTAATTAGGACCGGCGCTTCATCTCCCATGCTGGGACAGTGTCCATGCTGTGTTGAATAACGTAAAAAGTCGGGACAGTGTCCATGCTGTGTTGAATAACGTAAAAAGTCGTCATTAACACCGATTAACCTCAAGCTGAAACTCCACGTACACCAGGGAAACCGGGGGCGTTACAAGCACCTCAGCCGTCGTAGCGTCCGCCGTTACATACCCCATTTACTCGATGATTTCAATAGTATCTCATGTTGATGCAGAAACGTCCACTAAATCTGTTCAAAACAAAACTTAAGGTCTAACCACATTTTTTTCGTTTGCAGTCATGACATCAGTTAGCTTCATGGAAATCATCCATAGTTAGGAAAAATAGAGTTGGCAATTTTATTCCCTGGGAGCCCAACTGTAAGCCCATTGTTGGCATCAATTAAAGGTCTCAGTTAATGCAGAAACCTAAACTAAAGCTAGCTGAGTTTTTCAATAACTTAAATTTTGGATTGGTAACTACAGTAGAGTGAGAACGGGAAGTGGTTAAATTTGCTTTCTCTGTTGAAAACGTACTTTTAGGAAGCTTGGAAGTAGGCACAAATGGAAAGGCATGAAATATTTCAGCTTTCAGCAACAGTTTATGGTGCTTCCCCAGAATGCTTTCTTACAGATGTCATACTTATGCTAAATTTCCAAATTCACACAAAGTGAATATGAAAATTTTGAATAGTGTTTCTGCGAACTCTGAGAGGTACGGTAGCCACTTTGGTATTTTTAAATTGCCAAACTTGTCGGTAAAATGTAGGCTTCCTCCTTTCATCACCCTCATCCAACCTAATATCCTTCAGTATGTTCCAGACTCCAAAAATTTGTTACTGCAGTTCAATCATCACTACAGTTACTAAACTGAAATACTACACTACTGTACTATTGTAACGGCGTGTGCTACGACGGGGTAGGTGCTTTTAGCACCGCCGGTCGCCTGGTGTAACTGGATCTTACTATCTTTCACTCCGTGTTGCTTTCGAATACTTTTTCGGTTAAACAGCACAACTGCTACTGTCCCGATGTAGGGAATGGAACATTGAGGTCCTAATCTAAGACCTGACTAGTGAATAAATAGTGGGTAACGCTGCCACCAAGGTGGGAATTAGGCTAGCTAAGTTAAATTTGAAGAGAATTGTCTTAAATACTAACTCATAGCAAAACAACGAACGAACAAACCGTCGGACGTTTAAAACTCCTGGTTTTTATTTTAAACAAATAAGTTAAAATGACCACACTTTACATTTACATTTGGCAAATTTACAACTGGAATTAGTTTATAAATAACATGGGGAATTTACATTAACTTCAACTTGAACAAACGCTATGTTCACAAAAACAATTTCAAAATAGAAAAAGTGAGTTTGATTTGGCACAAGGGGATTTCGCAAAAGAGCCCTCTAAATTACAAACAGCCTCGGCTGACTTATAATAGTAGACCTGTTTTACAGTTATGTTTCAACGTGAATTAACAAAGCATTAAACCTCCTAGAGTTGCTGTTGATAAGTCAACTCCTTAAATTACAGAAGCCGCAGCTACCTATAAAGTCGATCCGAGCGATTAATCAATGGAAACCCCACGAAGACCAAACTGTCCTTTGTTTACTTTAAACTGCGTTTAAAAAAACACGAAAAAAATATAAAGCTGGTTTTTAGTAAGGGACCGTGAACCCTTAAATTACGGCCGCCAACGTCCGAAATGCCGTTTGGCTTGACGCACCATAAAATTAACTACAAAGCTACAAGGTTAAGTTTAAAATTAAACTATAAATGTTGACGTAAAGTTCAAAAAATAAACTTTTAAAGTTAAACTAAGTTGAAATACGAACCACTACCTTTGCCCGGCATGGCAACAATCGGACCGCGGCATCTCTACTCCCGACCGGCGTAGCGACCTCTAGCTTTGAGTATCCTGAGCTGTGCTGTGCTAACGAAACTCTACTGCGTCTGGGTTTTTATGCCTTCTGCTTGGCAGGCAGGTAGAGGGTTAGCGCGGACCTGTAGGAGAGCGACGGAGGGGGTGAGTGGGGAAGAGGTGGACACTTGGAGGAGGAGAGACTGACCCAAACCGGCCGAGCTGTCGCTACCGGAAGTCGGCCACGACAGCGCGGACGGGCAGGGTAGCGAGGCTGCTCTCAATGCGTTGGGTGCTGACTCCGTGTGTTTACGGCTACGGTATTGAAGGAGTTGAGTCTACAAAGGATTTTTAAAGGCTTTGTAAACAATTAGAGGCCTGGCATGGAAGTGCAGTGAGTTTAAAACTCATAAACAACGTGAATTTAGGCCTATAAAAATAAACTACGATGTTAGGCATCGCAACTATTGAAGGAGGGGGGGGGGGGACGAAGAGTATTGCTCAGAATAAATATTCAACTTTGGGAAACGGATTGCTATATACAAGGCATGATTTAATTGAAGGAAAGCTAGTTTGTTTTCGTTTAGAGGTTTGGTACGGTCGGAGTTTGGATGGAGATGCTAAAAAAATAGACATAAAAATTCATATACTGGGTCCGTAAAAATAAACAAACATAAGCATTGGAGCTCCGGTAGGGTTCATGGCAAGAAGTGAAGTTTACCAAAATGCATTAAGTGCACAAATCAAAAGATTAAATGTTCCAGCTAGTTTTAAAGGGCTATATCGCAGTTTAGGTTAGTTTTTACAGTGGTTTGAACGTCGGACATTTTTCATAAATAAACAAAGTCGTCACCTGTTACAAATAAAAAATATCGTGTGTTTTCAACATCTACAACACAACTAAGCTGGAAAAATGTTTTGGCTTTATGCCTAAAAGAAAAATATACATTATTTACATTTTTAAGGTGGAATCGCCATATAGACAATTTTCTTCTGGTGTGGAAAAATTCTGCCCTCAGGTTTTTTCTTCGGTGGTGTTGAGGTGTCCTCACCACGAGCGTCTGATATGAGACCGCGTTTACACTATTACTACTATTACTAAACCACCAAAAACTGAATGTATACACTAAAATTATTTTTTACTTATCCTAAAATAAATATCTCATTTAGCTTAAAGACTTAGGATTTAATGCCCATGTCCATAGCCCCCAAGTGAACGCAGTTTACTAGATTGTCACCAGCTACGCACACGCCTGAGCCATTCAACTTACTCTTTGGTTGCTATCTCAATTTCCAGGTTCAACATTAGGTATGTACCGAGTAGGAATTTTGCCGGGCACCGGGTAGTCTATGAAAATCCATCAATGAAGAAAAGAGGGGAAATTTTAAAAATGGCTTTCAAAAATAAGTTTCTTTGTTGCCAAAACATGTTAACCTGATAATTTAGCATTACATTCCTCGAATGTGATGTTCCCCTGGAGGTTTCTTCGGTGCATAGGCGCCTGCTTGCATGTCCCTACTGTGCATGTGCGTGGCAGTACTCCCTTATAAAAGCGACAGCGTGCCTGCTATTGGCATTCATTTTCCTCCAGAGGTGTGTCTACGCCACCTCGCGCCGGAGTTCCCCACCTTTCGCACGGAAAATTGGATTCTAACCATGATGGCCGCCGCTTCCGAAGCTCCAGCTTCGTTCGCCGCTCCCTCTCATGCTTTCCTTCGTCTGCAAGCCTCTACTTTCACCCTCGGCAACCGCTGGATCTCCGGCCTCGACCGCGCCGCCGTCGGCCCGATCCCTGCTGCCTCCTTCATCCAAGCGCCGCCTACAAGTGTTGATGTCTTCTCTGACTCTCCTTTGCAACCCGGCCAGCGCACCCCACCAGCCGAACCAATGGATCTTTCAGCCCTGCATGCTGACTTTCAACGGGCGAAAGTCGTCTACCGTGAAGCCAAGAAAACTCTTCAAGCCACGGCAGCTTCCCGCTCGCCAGCCCGCAACTCTCCTTTGGACCTGTCGTCCAATTCTTCCAGGAAAGGCCGAAGCGTCTCCCGTAGCGAAGTTCGTGAAATCGTTCAAGACACAGTCCGAAAGATGCAAGGCAATCCCATGCTGCCCCCTTCTTGCACTTCCTCCGCCCGACATGCCCGGACGCAAGACTGGATCACTTCGATCTCCAGCCACAGCTCCCGCAAACGAGGCTCTACGGTCCCCACTGACACACACTAGAAGCGAAAGTTAATCTCGCCCTCTCGTCCGGAAAAATCTCCTGCAGCCGACCCCTCGGCTACTGCCGGAATGCCGCCGCCTGTCGTCCCGCTTTCGTCCGCCAGAAGAATCCACTTCCCGGATGATGCCGCTGACGATCAGTCTGTCCCGCTGGCCTCGCTTCTGAAAACAATTGAAGAAACCGTGCCCGACTGCTTCCTCTTCAAGCCCTCGCAGTCTGCCGACGCTCCCTTGATTAACCGTGGGCTGAAAATTGGTTTTGGCTTTGCCCTCAGAGACAAAGACACCAAACCCCGCAACCTTCTGGGACAATCCACCACGCTGTTAACCTGCCTACTTCAGAATGAAGGCTCCCTGCTAGGCAAAGGCGATCCTCTCGTACTCAACGAAGAACCACCACCACCTCAACCGGGCCGTGAAAGCAGCTTCTTTCGCCAGCTGGGAGATGGCGCTACGAACCCCAACAACTTCGCGACTTACCCAGAATGCCAATTCTTAGGCAGCGAAGTAAAGATGGACTTCGGCACCGCTCTGTCAATCCCTAAGAAAGATGACGTCCCAACTTTCGTCCTCTACGAGAATGGCAAGTGCCTTCGTGCTACCTCACAAGCCGACGTCCTCAATACGGCGGTCAACGCTTTGTGCGAGAAGCTATCATCGGACGCAAATCCTGAGGAAATACGCAATCATTCACCCCTGCTAACACAACTCTTTCAAAAGGCGAGTTTTGCCACTTACCATTCGATCAACTGGGATACCAGGGCCGTCTTCAACAGCACGTTCCTCCTCCGAGACATCTCTCTTTTGTCCGCCAACAATCTGAACGTCTCCACGATGCACCGGCTCCGCAACCAGCTGATCCACGAATCGGACACCCTTTTTCGGGGTCTCATCCCGACTCTCGCCCCACACCTTGACATCTCTAAGATGTCACCAACCTCACAAAGACACAGCCTCTTCACGAGCACCAACCCGAGCTACTCATCTTCACAGGGTTCGCACAACATTACACACAAGAAATTCAAGCACTTTCAAGGAGTTTTTCCAAAACGGGTGTCATTTTTCAAGGACTATTCCAACACCAATGCTGTTTTTTCAAGGACTTTTATTAACCAACAAGCTTACTCAAATAAGGTCTAGTTTTACCAGTGAAGAGCCAACAACAGCTCATTAAACAAGAAAAATGTTCTGGTATTAAACATGACTGGAAAAAAAAAACCAAAGGGAAAAATCCAGGGGCAAAAAACGTGGAAAAATTGCTTTCTGGCTATTTTCGTGATGTAAGTTAGGTTAGGGGTATAATTTTAAATTAGGACGGAAAAAAAATTAAATTCAAGGCCTTTCGAGGACATAGCTCACAATTTCAAGGAATTCAAGGCCTGGAATTTTCTCTAAACAAATTCAACCACTTTCAAGGACTTCAAGGACCTTGTGCGAACCCTGTCTTCAGACGCTTCGAGAACCGGCTGGGGTGCCCACCTCGACAAAAAGGAAGTCTCAGGCCTTTGGCCTCCTACCTGCATGGACCACATCAACTCCCTCGAGCTTCAAGCAATCTTACTCGCCCTGCAACACTTCCTTCCAAAGATCAGAAACAAGACAAGTCCAGTCCGACAACACAACGACCTTAGCCTACATAAGGAAAGAAGGGGGAACAAAATCGAGATCTCTCCACAGCCTAACGTCAGAAACTTTCAACCTCTGCATACCGCACAACATCACACTCCTTCCTCTCCACATCCCAGGCAACAGGAATGTGATTGCCGAATCTCTGTCATGTCAGAAACCAGCGATGGGCGAATGGTGCCTCAAGAAATCCATTTGCGAATCTCTCTTCACCATTTGGGACATCCCAATGATAGACCCGTTCGCCACGAGGCACAATGCCAGACTTCCCCATTACATAAGCCCCATTCCGGACTGGCCATCAGCAGCGTGGTTCCCACTCCTTCTAGACCTTCTAGTAGACACTCCAAGGTGTCTACCTCCTCAACCAGATCTTCTGTCCCAACAGAAAGGAACAAAACTACACCCGAATATACCAATCCTCAATCTACACGGGTGGCTACTATCATCAAACTCCTCAAAAGGCTGGAATTCATCGAGAAGAGGCCGAACGCATCACTTCAAAGGCAACCAGGGATTCCACTAACCGGATGTACGACAGCCACTGGTCTAAATGGATTCGTTGGTGTATCACAAAACAAGCTAATCCTATCAACCCACCTCTTCCCACCCTTCTAAACGTCTTCAGAGACTTGTTCAACATCGACAAGCTCAAAGGCTCTACAATTCTGGTCTATCGATCTGCTTTAAACACTGTCTTCAAAGCCATCAACAACACTAACCTACTTGAAGACTGCCGAATCTCAGCCCTTCTACGTTCATACGAAAATGAAAGACCCACTACCAGAAGGTCAATAACAGACTGGGACCTTTCACTCGTCCTCCAGTCCCCAATGGGTGAACCATATGAACCCCTATAGGACACCTCTCATCTCATGACCCGCAAGACGGTTTTTCTTGTCACTCTTGCAGCCAGCGTTCGGTGTTCGGAAATTCAAGCCCTCTCAGCAGACCAACATACTTTATCTTCGGCCCCAACTTCTCCTCTGTCACTCTACGTCCAAGATCAACATTCAGAGCCAAAACACAAAGACCTTCGGAACCACCGAAACCAATCACTTTTCCAGCTCTATCCACCCTAATAGGAAACAAACCTGAACGCCTCTTGTGTCCAGTCAGAGCTCTTCGCTTCTACCTAGCCCGGATACGCCATGAGGACATCCGACAAGGAAGAAACGAACTTTTTTTTCCAGTTGATCCCCAATCAGGCGAACCATCAGCAGCTATGGTATCAAGATGGATTAAGAAAACAAGGCAGCATACGAGAAAGCCCCGAATGAGAGTGACGGCTCACGAACTAAGAGCTGTCTCCACATCATGGGCCCACCACAACGCCATTCCAATAGAAGAAATTCTAGCAGCAGCGTCATGGCTCCATCAATCAACCTTCACGTCCCACTACCTAAGGGACATATCAAGAGAAGAATCAGGACTACACCGGCTGGGACCAATCATCGCAGCGAGAGCTGTGGTCAACCCCCCCTTAACCACTCAGAACACAGAAGCAAGCCATCCATGAAGGAAGCAAGCCACCCAGATGGACGCAAGCCACCCAGATGGAAGCAAGCCATCCAGAAGGAAGCAAGACCACGGCCCTTTTCAGGGCCACCAAACCCTACGAAAGAGGTCCAAGTTCCTGTTCTCACCTGTTCTGAATAGTGCAAATTTTTTCTCTTTCAGACATAAAATTTTTTGAGGGAACGCCTGCTTGTATCCCGGGGCATTCGTCAGGACGGTGCCCGCCACCCTCGTTGACGAGGTCTGCTGATAATGCTAAATTATCAGGTTAAGATGTTTTGGCAACAAAGAAAGAACATTTCACCGGCCCCCAGCCAGGCCGGCTAAAAATGGTTTCTTTGTGCCTAAAACATACTTAACCTACTCCCGCCCTGCCTCCCCTCTCGAGTCACCGTCTTACATATTGAGAGTAAAATGAATGCCGATAGCAGGCACGCTGTCTACAAAGATTTCCCCCAAACCAAAAAAGTATCACTAAAATGTAGTAAAATAAGATTACCTCATTTGAAGTAGTTGGCGCTGCGGGATCTCCCATAAGGTAAAGCGACGATCGTCCAAATTGCATATCGCTACTAGGAGTGCTGAATGAGTAGCGATTAACGCCCATGTTAAGTGAGGATGTGCGGTTTGGATTGTAGCCAGATGTATTCTACGTGTAATAAACAGAAAAAAACTATAAGACACGAAAAAATATTAATTGGTTCTCGGGTATTGGCAAAATTCCCAGGAGATTTCAACACAGCACGTGTTGAAACAATTAAGTGCTCCACAAACTTTTGGTTCTAAACTCTCAATATGCAACTACTGAAAACAAGGTATTTGGAATGTACAGCACTGTTACCTACATGTTTTTTTTTTGTTTTTTTTTTTTTATGAGGGACAATATACTCCCTCAGTTTTCTCACCCAAGAACACAGCCAATGAAATCCTCATAAAATACTGGAAACACTTATCACCTTCAAGAACATTGCATCAACAGATTAATTACACTTTCTATGAAGCAAACACGGTTCCTCTTCTTCAGAAGTCCACCTCACAGCAGAAAAAGTTCGTTTGACACCCACTCCATGTTGAAATTTAAATTTCCCACATGTGCCACCAACCACTGATTTCTACGTTATTCACTGAAGGGCTGCTGGCCAACTTCCACTTCATGTCACGCTTGGCAATCAGAGGCAATGGGAGAAGGGCCAGCAAGGTTCAGTAAGGAAACTATGGATTCTCATTTCCACTCAACAGAAAATTCACGTCACTATGTCATGTTCGATTGTCTTTTTGAATTGGCGGCATAGCGTAGCCTCCACCACTTGTAAGGCCGGTTCTCCACTTTCCACGCAGCTCACCATTAAAACTACTACGAAGCAGCAATTGTATTCCAGGATTGGATGGTCCCTAGAATACAGTTGCTGCATGAATTAAGGTTGAACTGCTAAATATCCAGGAACCATCCAATCCTGGATTACTGTTTCTGCTCCATAATGAGTTTAATGGCGAGCTGCATGAAAAGTGGAGAACCGGCTTCATAAATGGTGGCGGCTGTGCTCAAAAGCCGATTCAAAAAGCAGACGATCGAACATGACATATGACTTGAATTTTCTGTTGTGGCCCGATTAAGACATTCATCCGAGACCCCTACATCTCAGATAACTGACTGTTGATATGGTTAAGATATCTTTTCCATTTTTGAAATTGTGCATGAACTGTGCGAACGAAGATGATTACTGATTTTCAAAGTAACCGATACGACATTTTTAATTTTTGCATTACCCTAGATTTCGACATACCGAAGGCTCGCGGTTGCCGTCATCACCTCCAGCTTAGTTGTTGGCCACTGTGAGCTTCCTTCAATCTTCTGAAGGATACAGAGCCAGAAGATAAGGCTTCCACCTGCACGCACATGTTCCTCATGGAATGAGTAGTGAGTGGCGTTCAACTCTTCCAGTACACTATATGCAAACTCTCCTCCACGAGGGCCCAACATTCCTCAAGTGATGTTCTTCTAAGCCAGAATAATCACTGAATGGATCCACAACATCAACGTCACAGGTGTATAACATGAACATATTCCCTCTTTCCGAGCGGGATCCATCGTCGCCTCTAGGTACAAACCTTGAACTGAAGTCTCTTGATACCCCTCCAGCCAACGGCCCATGCGAAGGCCAGCAGCCAGGCGTTAATCCTAGGACTGCAGTCATCTCTTGGATGATCCTTCCTTTGTGTTAATGAGAAGGTCCTACCCTGGAAGTTTCCTTCGGTAGTCCACTACAAGCTCCAGCTGTGGCACAAACCAAGGTAGAGATGACCAAGCTGGTTTCACTGGATGAAAAACCTCTATCTTCGCATATTCTCAAAGATAGGTTGCAGAAGAATGTTAAGCGAGGAAAGGTAAGCACACTCCTTTCGTAAGATGTTGACCTCACATCCGTTGACCAGCTTCCGGATCCGAGAAAGACCTGAGGAACTCAGAAGCCCACCATTCCCCATTGTAGCTACCTGGGTGATGATTGATTTTCCCATTAAGACTGACCGACGACCACCAGTGACGAGGCCACGTGACATCCTCCTTGGTGCTGACGATTATACTTGGCGGGATGTCAACATCTTACGAAAGGCAACTCACATCCATGCAGAAAAATCCAAAGATTCAGGCGATCACCAACCGAACGTTCAGGTGACCACAGGCTAAATGGAATCGAGTTTTGACGAGACATTGCCCAAATAAATCCCGGCATCTCAACTTCTGCAGAGGACTTGCTCCTGTCAGTCTACGGTTTATCTGAAGGTTTTTACTTTGCCTGGGAGGATTGTGGACTTGTGCTCGTCCCCGGTGTTCCCACAAAAAGCTACCCCCATGTGCTACTCCTCTGCCACTGGTGAAGAAAAGCCTTCTTTCCAATCTGCTGATACAGAAAGAACTAAATTGTACTCCACTTCTTCTTGGAAAACCTAAAAACTTAAAAACTCGTGCTTGACTGAAGCAGAAGGGAGCCACTGCGTCATTGTGGGATTACATCCTGTTGACGATTCCTCTAGTCATCCTCACAAATATCAATCCATCGGTTCCTCTAGTTGAGAGGGTTTGCCTCTAATGCTATTATAAAGCTGCTATTGGCTATCTCTAATAAATACATGCACTAACCAATATTTACCATCTTGTTGAAGTTGCAGTCATAGCACTTGATGGTAACTAGGAGCAAATTATTGGATACTGGTTTGGCGTGCTGCTGTCCTTGTCTAGAGTCGATTCAAGGGATGGATGGCTGACCGGCCAGCAGCAATAGTTGTAAGTTTACGAAGTTTCGCCCTAGCCTTACTGGATAAGCACCAAACAGGGATATATGCACCTTCTACGAAAGTGCACCTGTCAAATTGGATACTGGTTTGGCTTGCAGCTGCTGTCCTTGTCTGGCGTCTGTCGAAGGATGGCTGGCCGGGGGGGGGGCTTAATGGCAGGGATCGACCGGATACCGTTTTGCCGGATCCGGGTCGGTTTCGGATAATTTGTTGTCAGAGCCGGACCAGTTCCGGATCGGTACCGGATAATTCACACACAAAACGAAATAAAGTTGTTTATTTTTTTCCCCTTATAAGTTGCAGCTATGGTGTTGTTTCACATTACTTTCTTACATAGAAGTCTTACGCTATTAAGAGTACCAGTATAGTATAATTGCATGTAGGCTACAGAACTGTTTTGCAATGTTGCCAAACTCAGCAAATTTTATTTTGAAAAAGTCAAACAAAGCACTCATTACGTTAATCAATCAAAAAACATTTTTCTGGTTTAAGGATTTCTCATTGATTAGCCTACTGCTTCATTTTGAAAAATTATTTGCAAAATTTTGCAATATTTGTGAAACCAGTATGTAGTCTATGTATTTATTTTACATTAAAATTATTGAATTTTGGTTGCATTAAAAAAAAAATCAAAATCACAACAGGTCTTTTACTTACAGCTTTTTTACGTTGGTTTCGTTCCTTTTTTTGCTTTCATTCCCTTTTAAATTGCTTTCGTTCCGTTTTGTATTGCGCACAGTATAACAAACACCAAAAGCAAAATAAAAGAACGAGAGCAAAAAAAAAAGCCACCAACACCAACGAAACCAACATAACAAAAAACTGTGTTTATTTTATGAACAAAACTGTCTCGACTCTTGCAACATGGAAGTCATCTTTGGTTTATCATGCTATTATTTCTTGCTAGTTTTTGATGCCGTCATTAAACCGTCTTACTTTTCGAATTTAACCCCTTGGCGTCCAATCCACGATTTATCGTCACTTCAAAACCGTTTCTAAAACTCCCGACGCACCCTGGATTTAAAGTCTCGTTTGGAAAGAAAAACCGCCATTGCATACAACAGAGGTGTAATTCCGACTGAATTAGGTACTTTGGCACGCGTATTTTGGATTTAATTTATTTAATATCATCTTTTAATTACCTCAACTGATGTTGTTGGCCGTGTCGTCAAAATTGACGAGAAATTTTAAGTGACATCACGTGAAGGGAGTTAAGATCACAGCAACTGGAGCAAGCAGGTGCACGTCTCTTGGCGGACAGCCGCCTGGGAATGAGAGCACGATGACTGCCGTAAATGGATTGTTTCGAACGATAGTTAATATAAATTAGGAAATAAAACAACTTTAAACTAGTTCTACGCTATTAAAAACTTTAAAAAAAAGATGTCAGAAGCCGTAAACAACGCTGTAATGGAAGAATGACCAGAGGACGTTATCATTTTCAAGGTCTCCCATGTACTGCAACGGAAGGTGAATATTTTCGTAAAGCGGATTTACGTAGTCGAACTTCAACTTTTTTTTAAAGTTAGGAAAACCTAATACGATTGTTCCAAGTATATTTTTGTGCAATAATTTACACTGTAATTACTACATCTGCAATTTTTTATACCCGTAGATCGCTTAGTTAATTTACTATGATTTATTTTACCGAGGCAAGCAACAGGTTTACAGCGACAATGTTTTGGTTGTCTTGCAACCGGTATACGGCTCAACATACTTGCCGGATCCGGATCTTGCCGGATCCGGATCTTGCCGGAAACCGCATTAGCGGGCGCCGGATCCGGATATTGACAATGTCGACCAGTACCAGTTGTCAGTTTGCCAGGTTTTGTTACCCTATCCTTTCTAGCTAAGTACCAAACTGGGGTATATGGGGCCTCCATGAAATGTAACTCACTGCCTCACCCCTTTACCATCTTAGACATAAATGCTAAGAAAGGTTCACGCCTTTTGCCCCAACACTTTTCCGAGCCCTTTAGCGTCTGTACGGCACACGATTTGATAGGCAATCGGCTAAGAGACAACCTTTTCCTTGGCGACGGACTCCTTGACTTTTTCCAAATAAGGATGCTTTAATACACTTGAGGACTCCTTGTTTGGAGATCACCGCCGCTAAAGAGATGGTCTGAAGACTTTTTACGCTCTTCAGAAGGGACGACCATCATCAGGTGAAGGAGAGGTCCGACTCTGTAAACCACCCTTGGTTTTAGTGGACAAGCCAAATTCCTTGCTTGACTGCTTTTCCTTGACGACTTGAAAAATTCCTACGTCTTCGTAGCTGACAATCATCCTTGTTGATGATAGGGTACAAGGTGCTGACGGTCTTTTGCCAAATCCTCAAAGGGCACTGCCTGTTTTGAACAGTAACCCCGGGTAGGCGGTGGCACTTGTTTGATGGGCTTGTTCACGAAAAAAATATCTATCTGCTTTTGCGAAAATGTCCCAGCTTCCATCTTCGAACACAAGTAACTCCCTGTCGGGTAATTCTATTCTTGTTCGGGGCACCTTTCTACTCATGAGATTGGTCCTGCCTGCAAGCCACGTCGCTCACTCACATTCGTGTCACCATTCTACTTCTGCGAGTCAGACAGGTCACCAAGCAACGCTCTTTCGTAGAAAAATAAAAGACGAAAATGAAGTTCTGCAACTATATTGGACGAAAGAATTGTTGAAAGAATCATCAACGAAGCTGGTAAAATTCGCTTCTTCACATTTTTGGCTACGAACTAGCAATTTGATGCCCAAGCCTGTAGGCGTGTTGATTCGTCTCTGGCAGTATAATTGGGCACCTGTATCAGTGGAGAGGTTGAATCGAATTACAGGCAAAGTTGAAGCCACAACGGTGTCTACAAAAATGGAGGTTTAACGTTAAAGATACAAGGTATAAGGTTAGAAGCTGCAGAAGTAAGGCCCATTCGCTGCTTCACGATTATCCTTCACCTCTGGGACCAACTATTAAAGCTAAACCGGAGTGCGCATGTTGAGACCGCAGTCATGATCACCCCTTTAAACGGGAAGCTCAACAAACTAACACAAAATTTATTTACGCAATCGACTAACTATAAGGCAACAATTGTTGCATGGAATTAAATGGGATCGCCACAATCCGACGTGGGAATGGTACTTCGAATTTCACCTGTCATGCTGGTAGCATGAAGAAGCGGGCAGCCTTGTAGCTCTTGTAGCCTTGCAGCCTTGTAGCTCTTTCCACTGTGAACTCACTCCTTCAGAGAATGGCGCGAGTTGTGCAGGGCAAGCTGCATTTCCTCTAATGTTGGGGTGTTGGATCCTTTGGCTGGGGGATCGCACAAATTCACCAAGGGGCGCCCTATTTTCTCCTAGGAATCCTTCACGGTGAATTACAGTCTGAACAATGTGGCAACTGATGTTGAGACAGTAGTGTGCCACTTCTGACAGCGAAGAACGTATCTGTCTAGAGTTCTTCCGACTTTGTGGAATACGCCATCAGTTAAACTTTTATTGATAGGAGTTCAATAATTATTTCCATACATACTTCAGGTAAGTTCCCTTGTCTCTTGAATTGTGCAAACAAATGATGTCATTTACAGAGGGGACATAATTAAGGGTTTCCTTTTCACCCCAAAGTAGTCCATAGGACACTTGAGTGGTTTGGCCTAACTGGTGAAGGATATCAGTTGATGAAGGATAAAGAGCTAGCGAACGGCGAAAGAGCTAGCTATAGTGCTTCAAAGGGCGGGTCTGGTTATGCCGGCAGCACTGTGCTCATCCCATTTTTTATGGTATTTTTGGTTTTTTTTAATCTTGTAATTGGCTTTGATTGTGACCAAGACCAGCAAAATACTGGTTGAAAATTAAATATCGTTATTAACATGTCCTTGTGGGAATAGACCTGTCAGTAGGTTTCCTTATTTTTACAATTTCGCCCACCCACTAATTAAGTGATTTTACAGGGGAGACGTGCGTCGAGGATACCCGAATGGCGAAACGTATGTCACTTCGGATGTCGAGTACGAAGTCAATAAAAAGGGTGATGAGCGACTGCTTATGTGATGAGTGACTGCTTATGTGATGAGTGACTGCTATTTCCAGCTATCGTCAACTGGCCCTGAAGTCCGATGCGACTGTTCCCACGACGATGATTCGGTTAAGGCAATGGGCAGCGGGATGAAAGGCGATAACAGATTTGAACGGCGATGCCTCCTCAATGATGATGACTTTATCTTCACCGGTAAAGACTGTACCATCACTGGTGAAGACAAAGTGGACAGAATACCAATTTCCAGTCCACTTGTAACTGTTGCTATTTCTTCTGCGAAGGACTGGATATTGCCAAACAAATGAAGACAAAAATTAACACATGCAAAGGCGACCTAAAAGGAGAATGCAATTCTAGTCCACTTATGACCATCCGACAAGAGGGAATTTGCCTTTGAAAAATATTCAGTGATGGCTGTGAAGTTGGCAATCCGTAAGTGTTAGTGAGCATCCTAAGGAAGTGGGGCTGGCAAACCGATGACAGCCAGAATGCTGCCAGAAGGGGAAGCTGCAACGAAACCGAGTCGGAGAAGCATCACTTTGGTAGTTGTGATTCGCCGATTTTTTAACAACATTCCACAGATATTGTCGGCAACTTAGCAAAAAACAGTAAACCGACAACAGGATCCACAGTAGCGACAAGCCAATTGTTTTCCCCTCGACAAATGAGCCAAATGGATTCACTGCCAAGGGGCCAAACATTTTAGCTGAGCTTAAACTCTTCGACCATCAACTGGAATTTTACAATATCCCCATTTGCCGGTTTTTTTTGTCTGTAATTTGGATCATCCAAAAAATCTTAAAATTTCACAGTGAAGTTGCTTTTGCAATAAAAACTGTTCACAAATGTCGGAGATACAAATAAACTCAAACAGGAGACAGACAACGATAAAGTTGCATCCTGTTGGCTAGTGTTCTGATCACAAATAAATGGTCTGCCCACCGTAGCTCAGTTATCTCGTTGGAGAGATAGGATGGGCAGGAGAGGATTTTGAATTTTGTCAGAATTTTCAGCTGACCTTAAACCAGGGCCGGATTAAGGGGGATGCTTTGGGTGCTGAAGCACTGGGCCACAGGCCGAAAAGGGCCTCAAGGGTGCCTCACGATCTCGCGAAAAATAAAATAAGGTACTATTTTAAATTTTAAATTGTTTTACTTTTACTGTTTTTACAAAAAAATTATTGTTAAAAAAAAAGATCAAGTTTTTTTTTGCAGGACTGAAGAGTTGGGGTGAGGGAAAAAGCCACAATATATTGTAAGCACCAGGCCTCTATTAGGCTTAATCCGGCCCTGCCTTAAACACAAACATTTAATTATGAAGGTATTCTGGGATGAAAACAACAAACAGGGGCCTAAGGGATTGACAAACAAGGAGTCCAGAATGGATTTTCTAATAGGCGGATTAAACGATCTGTCAAATTCAAAACTTATAAACCTTACAATGTATTAAGGCTGTACCGATCAGCATTTTTTCTGCCGAACAGATTCCGATCCGATCAGTTACAAATTGATTGGTGTACCGATCCGATTTAACCGATCCGATCGCTACAGATTTTTAACAATTTTTTTTTCTGGCTTACACAAACTTGTAGGCTAACAAATTTGAAGGCCAATGAAAACATTGGAATACATTTTTTTTTACCCAAATAAAAGTAAAAATTTGTCCGTTAATAACCTTAGCCTACACAATGTAAAACATATAGGCCTAGCCTAAATTAAAACAAAAGGTAACAAACATGTGGAGAAACAGAATTTATTTATTGTCAAGGGTCTGGCAAAAATCGAAAATCTGCAGGTTTTAGTTCGCCGAACCGATTTTTGCCGATCAGCCCAAAACCTACCCAAAATCTGTTCGGTACAGCCTTACTATGTGTATATGCTTAAAGGTTATATATGTAACCAGAATCACCAAAAGCTTCTAGCAAATAATTTTGAGAATTATTTCCACATTTTTGTCCATGGATCTTTTAAAGATTGTCCTAACCTTTACTGCTTGGGACCACAATTCCAGAGGTTTTGCTACAACTGGTCTTGCAGGAGTGGGTGTTGCGGATGGCGCTACTGAAGATGAAGAAACATCACTGTTGCCGTTAACCATTGGTCCATCATCTTCGTCGCTGCTTTCACTCGGGAAATAACGTTTCATAGCCTTTTTGAAGACACTGCGGAGAACCTCTGCCATTTTGGTGTACTCTTAACATAGCAAGAGAAAAACATTGCTAAGTTTTAGCACTGTTAACAGAATATGCAAAGAAAATTAAACTCGAGGATGAGAGCTGCTCATACAGAAAAATTTATATTTATCGCATTTATCTTTTTGTTGTGCTGCTCGCAACAATTACTCAGTTACGGAAATCAATCAACGTCAGTATACCCGATTTGTAAACTCCATTTGTAAACTCCGATTTGTAAACTCCGATTTGTAAACTCCGATTTGTAAACTCCGATTTGTAAACTCC
>JAHWFP010006095.1:75608-98455 GCA_023313725.1 Lithobius niger
AGTGGAAGGCAAGCGTGAGACACTGAAATCGCAGGACGAAGAGAAAATGGGGGCCGTTCAGAATACGAAAGAAGCAGTGTATAAGATTCCGTGCAGAGACTGCGATGCTGTTTATATTGGAGAGACCAGAAAAGGTGTACGAACCAGGGTAGCCCAGCATATGGCCAACGTGAGGAATGAAAAGGATGACAACGGCATCGCAGTCCACTGCAAATCTTTGAAGCATGAGGTGGACTGGAAAGGCACAAGCACCCTGCTCAAGTCGAATTCGGCACGAGATTCCCACCTCCGTTGCCTTGAATCACTTGCTATTCAACAACATGAAATGAACGGGGAGCTTTTGATGAACATCCAAGGCCCAGCTTTCCCTAGAGTTACACACCTAGTAGGAAGAGAACTCAGCGAGCGGTTGAACCATCAATGGGGACTCACGAGTGCACAGCGCATGCAGCCCAATAAATACGGGAGGCTGCGGTCGCGGCCGAATTCGAATGCAAAAGTGTGCAAAGCAGACGACGTAGTGAACAACGAAGTAAACAACGATGTTGTTGATGTAGAAAGCAGAAAAATCCTCAAGGCCTGATGAAGATATCTGGGTGGTATCGAAAATTTGTTGGACTAAGCACGAGTCCGAGTTGTGAATTTTAGCGAACTTGGTAGTGTTATTTTATAACGGATCGATCTTTTCACAGTATGAATTGCAGCGATGTTTTTCGATGTTTAGTTTTTCAGAAAAAAATAATAAACTTTGATTAATTTTTAATTAACGTCGATTCATTAGTAAAATAGTCGGTGACGCCGGTAAGTTATTCGAAACATCATAAATTTGCTTGTGTCCATTCATAACTATTATGTGAGCACCTCTGCAAAAAATCATAACATTCCAACCAATAGTTTTGGAAAAAAAGGAACATAATCTTTAAAAATTATGATTTTCGGCAAACCGCATCGGAAGTTCTGCGAAAAGAATAGATTAAGAACTAAATTGTAAAAAACTACTTTATTGGTAAATGAAATGCAGATATCTAATTTTTTTGTTTTAATTATTATAGCATGTGCCCTAACACATATATTTAGGCAATAAAAAAATTTTCAAAAATTTTGCTTCAAAAGACTCCCTTCCCCCCAGGGAGTCTTTACCTTAAAGTTTGTTTAGGCCTACCTGTTAGTTCTACGGCATGTCTACTTCATCATTAGCAAACAGTATGGTTAGTAGTTAGCCCATATCTAGTTTACAAATGCTATTTTGATTTTAATTTTAGATGTTAATTTGAAACCTTACACTAAAAACTTTCTTCCTACTTGATTTCCGCAGGTGCAGTTGTGTGCACAACCACAAAAAAATTAGAATAAGTTACAAAATATTGGCAAAAATTTACACAAAAATCTTAAAATTTGCGATCACTAAAACGTTTCAAATATTGGACGAAAATGGATTATACTTATGAATTCAAAAAAATGTCACACGAGAGTCAAACGCACTTTCACAACGAAGATAGTCTACTATCTGCAAATTTTCAACTACTAACTGTAGTCACATCATCAGGCACCTGAAAGGTAAGTTCAAACTCTGTTTACATTTCGTTTTTCAGTCCAATTTTCGGTTCGAATTCGTAACTGTCGCTGTCTGCTATATTCGGTCGATTTGTACAGTTACTAGTTGAAATAGTTTGCAGATAGTACACTATCTTCATTGTGAAATTGTGCATTTGTGAGTCTCGTGTAACATTTTTGAATTGTTGCAGTGTTTCACAGTACCGTAAATCGCGTATTAAACGCCCATGGGCTTGTACAATTAATTTCCTAAAATTGGGAGGTGGGCGTTAAAAACAAGAATTATCTATTTTCTAAACCAACTTGCCCAGGGAAGGAGTTTTCTATCACAAAAAAGTCGCCGATAATGCAGTCATTCGCCTGCGTGATCTGGATTCAGTCTAGCAAAACACAATGCCTTTATTCTCATTTATTCACAAATTTAGTTTATTAGATCATCCACCTTTCATTACCTAACATAATTCAAACTTAAAACTAATTTCTAACCATCACTAACCTTTTAAAACAGGCAACGCGATTCACACCAAGAAGCACATTTTTGTTTACACAATTTTCAGGAAAGTCGTAAAATTGACATTGTTTTCTGTTCTTCCCTTTTTCCTGCCTTCCTGGATAGAGTAATCCAGGCCAGAACTTCCGGAGGAACTTCCGGCTTGGATTACTCTCTCCAGGATGGCAGGACGAAGGGAAGAACAGAAAACAATGTCAATTTTACGACTTTCCGGAAAATTGTGTAAACAAAAATGTGCTTCCCTGGTGTGAATCGCATTGTCTGTTTTAAAAGGTTGGTGATGGTTAGAAATTAGTTTTAAGTTTGAATTATCTATATATATAATTACACAAAATCCGCAAGGCAGCCAGCAGCAGCAGCAAGCAGGACATACGAAGCAGTCATCTGCATCTGCAGCGCCCAGAACGCAACGTCCAGCAGCGCGAACATACGATGCCATCTACAGACCGAACGGCAACTTAATGAGGGGGGGGGGAGGGAAGGGGAGTGAGACGACGCGGAATGAGCGAGCGAAGGGAGCGACTCCGCTAGTGTTAGATAATGAAAGGTGGATGATATAATAAACTAAATTTGTGAATCAATGAGAATAAAGGCATTGTGTTTTCCTAGAGTGAATCCAGATCACGCATGTAATTGATTGAACTCTAGGCCTAATACTGCCGACTTTTCCGTGATTACAAACGCTCCTGTGAATCGTTTTGGATTAAAAGTTGATTTTGTTGAATGTATGACGTTTTTAGTTAATTTTGCTGCAGAAAAATCAAAATTTACAGGGACGAAACGTTGCTTTCGTTAAAACGTAAGAAGATTTCAGTTAATTTTACCACAGAAAATCGATAATTTTTAAGAGGAAGGCGTCAACAAGAGTACATCACGATTTTTGACTTTCAAGCATTTTAGGGGGCTGGGCATTTAATACGCGATTTACGGTATAATGAGTAACGGTGTTTTTACTTATATGAATGTATGGTATCAGCACGGAAGATACTAGCATCGATATCGGAGCAGCCTTTATAGTTATGTCCAGTTATTATAAGTGCTTAACAGATTCATGACAACGTAGGATACGTACATAGAAAGAAAGATACTTTTTTTCTTATTCTGAGCAGACGCAAGTTACGTTTGCATTTAAGAAAGGATACTGTTTTGACTTGTCACAAAACATACACAAGGGGCAAACTACGCTGGTCAAAATGTACACAAGGGGCAAACTGGGCTGGTCGAGTTAGTTTTTGGTTCGATCCATAATGGGAACAAACCACGACGCAAGAACTACTGCTGAACTACTACTGCACACACTACATCTGCACGTACAAACACCTTTACAAAAGTTGTCAAAATTCAAGGATATGAATTAGTGGTATGCAGATTCTGATACCGATAGCTGGGAACTGGCAGATTCCATGGTATAGGTATCGGACTGGGAGAATTCCCAGCAATTCCAAGCAGATTCCATCAAAATTGGTTCCCCGGAAAAAATCCTTTCCCACTGAAACCTAATTCTAAATTAATTAACAACCGTGTCGACTGTTTGGTAGCAATCCCAAATAGTAGGAGACCAGACCTTGCATTCATGTGCGAGCGTGAGAGTGGCAAAGGTGTGCTGCCTTTCCTGGACCTTGAGCTGAAGAGAAGAGTAGGAGGGTATATCAAAACAAGTTCTAGAAAAATATGCGAAATTCCAAGTCGGTTAAGAAGGCGAAGAAGCCACATCTAGAATTCACCAGAGGAAAGTTTATTGAGATGCAGTGCACCCACTTGTACAGGTACAGTGGATCAGCCGAATTAATCACAAGTTCAGGGTTCGGATCAAAAAAGACAAAAAACAGAAATTTTCTAATGACCGAAAACCCGCTCATTTTCCATGAAATCATAATTTTAATTTAATAATATTAGTTGCCAGTATGTAAGAGGAATGAGGCAAACTTATACGTGAAAAACAATCACATCCCTGTAATCAAAAACCGATGATGGTAAGGTTGCATAGATTAAACAATATCTTAAGATCTTAAGAAGCCTTAGAAGACAAAATTTGGTAAAACGACGTTTCGTCGAGTTGTCGAGCCAAATCAGCATCGATATGGCAATTTGGCGAATCCGTGACGGCATAATACGTGTAAAAAACAAACCGGAACATAGGCGAGAGAGCCACAAGATGCTGTGGCAAATCAGCGATTGATTGGGAGTCGAGGCCTAGCGTGGTCAATAAGGGGCACGTGGTGTAAGTGAAGCCGTAAATTAAGCCACTAAGAAAACTGCGTTTGAACTACTGCCACATGTCGACTGAATTGGAGGGGGGGAAGACACCAATGCTTTCGAGCTGATGGAAAACGGTGAATTTTTCATAAATGTAAAAGACACCAGGTTTTTCAAAAGACAGTTTTACTTTTAAAATATTTTTATAAAAGTTACTGCATACCATGGCGGCTGTACTGTAGATGTAGGAAGCAGATCCTCTCCCCACCCCCACCCAAAAAGCATTGAAACAAGGGTTTTCAGCCCACTAGACAGGGCCCAAGAATACATTTTTTTAAAGAAGTATTTTTTTTTGCATTAGGAGTGTTAATCTAGAACTGACTAATACAAGTGAAACTTGCCGCCGCCTAGAGTAAAGACAATTTACTTCAGCAGCGAAAACTGACTCTATTAAAAAAAATCTTCCGAGTTGCGAATTAGTCAAAGACTGCTGATTCCAAAAAAGTACATAGTAAAGCTTGCGCAATTTGATAAAACCTGAGGAAATTCGCAGAAATTTTATATTTTTACCATTATTTCCAGTGGAAGTTCACCAAAAATGCCTCCAAAAACACAACACACAAAAACAAAAAAAAATTTGTTTGAAATTAAACATCTTTTATTGTTAAAAAATTTATGGTGCTAATAATTCGATAGAAAGCAAGATGACTTATTTAAAACTCTACACTAGTACTTTGACTGTGGTTGCTAGTAAGACCACTGTGCCATTTTTCTGTAATGGAGTTTCTGTAATGTATGTAGGGAAACAGTCCTACAACTGCGTGGGCAAACCTATTGTGGAGTCGTCACTTGTGTGCTCCACAATGGCAGCCATCAATTTCATGTCAATATGTTAACCCTACCAAGATACCCCTTTAACTACTAATAGGCTATTCCATAATTATATATTGTATTAAGTTGCATCACATGACTTCCTGTTATAATTGTATTTAAAGAGAAGTAAACAGGAAGTTCGCTGTCTTATCAGCTGTAGCCTACACTCTGGTAGTCCGTGTGTTTATTACCATTGGTGCCCACGCTGGGCTAAGGTGTGTCCGCGCCTAGGACATCACACCTATGGCATAAGAATAAACTGACAAACAACCTTGTGTAAGCTACCACTGGAGAGACGACTTTACTTCCTGTGAGCAGAGTTTATATACAGTTACAATATTGTAATGTGACAGGAAGTATGGAGTACAGTTTATTACAATATAATGGAGCTAACCTAGTAGAGTAATTATGGGAAGCTGGAGGGTTGACAATCGGGAACCTATTTTGAAGTGGCCATTGTGGTGCCACAAGTAACGACACCACAATAGACACCACGAAAAAAAAAAATTCTAGCCTAGCTGAAAAATATGTATTATTAGCAAGATTTTTTTTAGTGCACTGTCTAATTTAAGAGTTTACACAAGATTGCGATTTCAAAGAAAAAAAACTAAAACACTTTACGAAAGCTGTGTAAAAATCATAAACTTAGGATTTCAATCTTTTTAAACATGGATAAACGAAAAATAAAACATTATAAAACTGACTGAAAAATGTTTTGTCAGTGTGAAATTTTCATTTGGAACCTCACTGTTAATATCAGTGATTTTGTTAAAGTCACAATATTTAATCATAAGTTTTAAAGCTGCTAAATATTCCCCAATGCTCTCATAGGATTTCTGTGACCTATGGAAAAACTCAACTCTTTCAGAAACCACTGAGGCACTGGTTTTACGTCATCCAAAACCTTTTTCACTAATTCGTCAACAGACATTGAATGGGGAAGGTCAGGTGCAATGATATTTAAAATGCAGTCAAACATTTCTTGGCCTACAGAAGCCATTAAGAAATTTACTTGCTTACTTGCAGTTACAGTCAAACCTCGTTGTAACAATACCTCTTACAACAATAAACCTGTTATAACAATGCTATTTTCGAGGCTCTTTAAGCAGCAATGCATGCAAAAGTGATTGTTTATAACAATAAACCTGATATAACATTTTACTTTTCAAGGACCCTTGGACATCATTATAAAGAGGCTTCACTGTATTTCTTTAGCTTTGAAAAAATAACTAATCCAATTGGAATATTTTTCCCATGTACAAACCAGGGTTTTTAGAAGACGCCATTTCTTCTACACTTTCAAGACCACTATTCAAATTCAAATTAGGGTCAATTACAGCACTAGCGCTCATTACAGTATTAGATTCATTAACTGTAACTACAGGTTTTTGCAAACGATACCCGTCTCTGGCATAAGCCTATCAAGTTAAACAAAATTATTTAACTCCAATCCTACTTAATTTGCAAGATTAAGCATGGAGCACTTGAGATCACCAGTTGCTATTTACAATAAACTAGCTAACTGTAGCCTACCTAGTTGTATAAATCAATCGCTTACAAATTAACTTAAAGGGACTTGGCTTGTAAATGTTTGGACGTTCACCTAAGCAACGTTTTATAAAACACTTCTGGCCTAAGCCTCAGCACAGACCAGATTTCACTTAGTTTAAGCATAAACGTACGGTGCTAAATTTAACACCGGCACAAAACCAGCCTGAATATGAATAGGCACTATCGAATCTACTAGAGTTAATTTAGCAGCGCATTTTCATGTCATTCAGGTTCATAGTGCTGCCTGCGAGACACGCTAGTGCGTCGCTCTACAACACTACCCTTGTAAAATTAACCTTAATAAATTCAATTACCACTCCAGTTCTAGCTAGTTAAGGTACTAAATTTAACTATTCGCACATTTTAAGCCCAACCACAAGTCCGTGAGACCTCTGTGAGCCGAGCTATTCGAAATCATTTCGTACCACTTATCAGCTCTACCACAACAAGAATACACATTTTAGAAAAGACTAAACTCTGATAGGCTTCCAGAGCACTAATTTTCATTGCCAACATGAAAAAAAATTTGCCACTTACCACAAATTTGGGGCACAGATGCGGTTGAAGCCCTATCATGTTTAGCTTTAAATTTAAATTATACGATAGTACCGGCTCGTCGCATACTGTAATGTATGTCGGGAAAAAGTCCTACAATTGCGTGGGTAAACCTAAGGCATAAGAATAAACTGACAAACAACCTTGGTGTAAGTTACCACTGGAGAGACGACTTTACTTCCTGTGAGCAGAGTTTAGATGCAGTTACAATTGTCATGTGACAGGAAGTATGGAGTACAGTTTATTACAATATAATGGAGCTAACGTAGAGTAATTATGGGAAGCTGGAGGGTTGACAATCGGGAACCTATTTTGAAGCGGCCATTGTGGTGCCACAAGTAATGACACCACAGTTTCATTCTTTTTCGTTTAAAGTATAATCAAGCTTTTGTTGTAGGAAATGGTGAGGGGTGTTTTATTGTACTTTTGCAGAACGCAAAAATATTCACAGAATATGGTCCGATTAGTAGCAGAATCGTCACAGGTGTAGCTTAAATAATTTCGTAAAAATTACTTGTCTTTACCTGTGAGTGGCCCACAGACAATGGACTCACCTTAACAACGCTGTGGTAGCCTGGAGCATACTCCTCATTGACTGGCTGGGCAAACGGCCAAGCATTAGGATGGGTGTGAACAGCTTCAAAAACTGAAATTTACAACAAATAACAGGTAACTTCATCACCCAGTCACAGAAACAAAATGTGAAATGGATGCCATGATGGTTGTCAACCGCACTCACCTTTGAACATGCCCGTGTACAACTCTTCCTGTGATTCTTGCATTCTGAAACGGGATGCTTCTATTTTAGTACCATAACTATTACGGCCATACTGATCACTTAATTTTCTGCAAACCAATAACGAACCAATCAACTGACCAATTAACTGATCAAATAATTAGTTAATCAAATCCAGAAAATAGGATTTTTAATTATCAGCAACAAATTGTAGTTCCTTCCATGTTTTAAGCAAAAGACAAATTTAAAAAATATCATGTACAAGGGATTCAAGCCCAAAACGATTTCATTCATAAGAAAATTTAATAAAAAAATCAATAGGTACAGATAGAAACAAGGGATGAAGGTTTCACCATCTTATGACTCCAAGAAAAAAATTTAGGGGCAGTGTTGTACTTACGACCACATCAACAGAGGGTAGGTACTTCAATCATGGTAGAATGCAAAATGGTTTGCTCCCATAGAAAAAGCACAGTGCATTGTTTGGTTGGTTAAATCAAATTCACCGATAACCATTAAACATCATTGCTAAAACAATTTGTGATCCCACCACTAGAAAACGGGCAACTAACAGTTAATTTTTCAACAAAATGGTGCTGTGCCGCCACTAGATACTACCGGTTCGAGAGGCACTAGAACGAGAATTTCCTGACCGTTGGTTTGGTAGGGATGGGCCTGTTCCAGGATGCAGAACATCGTCTTGTTGGAAATTAACTTGGTTGCCTGTTTTCTAGTTGCGATCACAAATTGTTCAAGTAAGTTTTGAACAATAGTTGAAAAGTTATAACGACTGATTCGTCTAGGTACACATTGCAGTGTGCTTTTTCTGTGGGGGATGCCGTTTTGGATTCTGCCCATGGCTGAAGTGTCTTCTGTTAATGCGATCGTATATACGGTACAACCCCCCTCCCCACCCCCCAAAAAAATTTTGATTTACTCAAAATGTTTTTTTTTTCTGGTTGTGCCGTACTTACGATCAAAATTACAAAATGGTGAAAACAACTGTTTGTATCTGCAACCATGAATTGTTTCATTAAATTTAAATTTGCTTAGTCAAATCATTTTTCGACCTCCTGTATTTATGGGTAGCCTACATGGTTTCATGGAGAAAGTCTTTACCACATTTCCCAAATTAGTCGAGTTACCAAGGCTGATTTTTGACCTAACCTAAAAAAACTGTCTGCACAAAATGTTTATGTGCAGATTTGTTCTACAATGTGTCCCTACTCCAAAACATAATGATGCCACCTTGGCAGCCTTGGGGAATAAAAAATGGCGTCCAAAATGGCGACAACAAAACGGTATTTTGCTTCTAGCGTCTAAACCGCTCATCCGATTGAAAATTAACCGGTTACCGATTATGTTTAGAATAAGATTTCCTTATAAAAGGTTCTATTCATATTTTTGGTAAAATTAATCCTTCTTCCGAAATTTGTTATTTTAGATCATTTACGCATGTTACATACAACAGTGCATAATGTGTTACAATTCCTGACTTTAAACAGCTGCAGTACCCGTTCTAATTCTGATAAATGGACGTGATTAGGCTTAGATGAAGGATGTAGATGTATATTTAGATGTAAAGATGGAACATGTGGGAAAATAGAATGAAAAGCACAGTGCTACAACGTAAGTAAACTGCCGTCCCTTAGCTGCAAATTAATATAAATAGTTTTAATTACCCTTGTTGGAAAATATACATCTGCATCTTTCATCTAAGCCTAATCATGCCCATTTATCCGAATTAGAAAGGGTAGTGCAACAGTTTAAAGATGGAACATGTGGTAAAATGGAACAAAAAGCACAGTGCTGCAACGTGTGTAAACTGCCGTGGCTTAGCTCCTAATTAGTATAAATTGCTTTAACTACCTTTGTTGGAAAATATACATCTTCATCTTTCATCTAAGCCTAATCATGTCCATTTATGTGAATTAGAACGGGGACTGCAGCTGTTTAAATTCAGGAATTGTATATGTAACGTGCGTTAATGGCCTAAAATAACTTAAATAACGAATTTCAGCAAGATGGATTAATAATTTTACCAAAAATACGAATAGAACCGTTTTTGAAGGAAATTTTACTCTAAACACAGTTGGTAACCGGTTAATTTTCAATCGGATGACTGGTTTAGACTTTAGACGCTAGAAGCAAAAAACCATTTTTTCGCTGCCATTTTTGGACGCCATCTTGAATTCCCCAAGGGCGCTAAAGTGGCATCATTATGTTTTAGAATGGGGACATATTGTAGAACATTTTTGCCCAAAAAACATTTTGTGCAGACTATTCTTTTGGGTTTTCATGCCGGCTGCTGAACTAACATAACTACTAAAAGAAATGAAATTATCAAACAGCAGTTTGGATTACTGGAAAATGACGGACAAACGTTCAAAATGTTGCATGGAAATGTTAAAATTCTTTGATGGAAAGTCAATCAAACTGATGATGCAACATTTTCCAAGTCCAACTTGTCTAGTTAGCTCCCCTCAGAACCAGGAGAGGACAAATCAAATCTAATGAAACAGGAAAATGTCTGTCCCCTCCTGGTTCTGAGAGGTGCTAACTAGAAAAGTTGGACTTGAAATTTTTATATCGTCAGTTTTTTGTGGACCACCCATTTGTGGTGAATGTAATGCTAGATTCTTTTTTTGGCTGCCAACAACTCGCCAACTTTAATGTGTCTCGATCGGTCTGAATGTCATTAGTGGCAAACCACAGGGCACCATCGTGGGTCCATTGTTGTTTGTGGTCTACTTATGTTATAATCCTTCATCTGTCTGTAATTCAAAGTTGACAGACGATCTTAAGATTGATAAGGCAGTTATTGATATTGATGAAGACATGTTGTTTGCCACTGAGATTGACTAAGTTTCCAGTTGGTCGGTTAAGAGGCAACTGCCAATTTCTTCAACCAAGTGTCAAATTATGCATATTGGAAATTCAAATCCAGGGAAACCGTATTATCTTGATAATTGCACTCTTCCTTCGGTTAGCGCAACTAAAGATCTTGGGGTCTGGTTTTGTGATGGACTAGACTAAAGTTCAGCCTGCACTGTCACAAAATTACTGCATCTGCATAAGCGCACGTAGCTTTGGTTATCGGATCCTTTTCATCCGGTGACCGCGAAATCAAAGTTTGGGCATTCAAGGTCTATGTCAGACCAACTTTGGGGTACGCTAGCCCCGTTTGGTCCCCTTATTTGCTTCATGACATTGATGCAGTAGAGGCAGTCCAGCGACGATTTACCAAGGCCTAGCTTGCGCAACCTGTCATATGGTAGACATCTGTAGATCCTTAAACTTGATCCACTCGAACTACGAAGAATCAAAATTGATCTTATTCTTACCTACTAAATTATTCATGGTGTAGTTAGGGTGGATATGCCTCTTTTTGACCTGTCAGAGTTAAATCGAACCAGAGGTAATTCCCTTAAACTTACGGGGCAAACATCAAATTTAGATTGTAGATGTAGCTTTTTCGCGTTGCGCGAGGTTAAGATTTGGAATTCTTTACCAGATGAAATTGTCACCTCACGCACAATTCATACGTTTCGGAGTTGCCTCAGTTCGTTCAATCTAGAGATTTGTACGAGTCGGTCTTATCCTCTGAGTTATATATGTAATCTTGCAGATAATTCCGCTTTTCATAAGTCTGCCCCACCCCAGGAAACTTTGGCTGCCTGTTAGTGAGCCTCGGTCCTTGCCTGACCTGTTGCTAGTGCAACAAAGTGTTTTTTGTATTTATTTATTTATTTTTAGGTGGTGACAATTCCCATTTTGGGGATGCAATTGTTTTCAGTACTAATCATAATCATAGTTTTTATTACATAACGATGCTTTTTAACCATCTTATTTGTTCATCGGCCTTTTATTTTTTTTACTTGGGCCTGTCCTACACCTCCCGTGTCCAACGCGTTTGGCGATGCCATCGGGAGCCTTAAGAGTCCCTAGCAGGTTTAACTTTGTGGAAAGGCATTCGTGTCCCAATACCTAATCCCTTCACCTTCCCTTGGCCAATCTCTATCATTGTATGTGATTGTCTTCTGTTTGCTGGCTGTTAGCGATCTTAGGGTCCTTGCCACACCTGTTGCTATCGTGACAAATTGTTATTATTAATTATTTAACTTACAAACTATCAGGAAGATGATAAAAGAAGAATGTGTGACAGGAGTGAAGAGTCTGTTGGCCGACGACATGCCCATTTTCGAAGCATGCCGCCTTAAAAAGTCAACTCAGGAAAGTATGTCATTATTCTGGAAGAAGCTCCAAGGCCCCATTAGATCTGGTACACATCTAGTCTGAGGCCCTTCACCTGTAATATCTATTGCAGGAGAATGCTACTTCATACCATTCATCGACGATTTTTCGAGACGATGTGTTATCTACACGATGAAAACTAAATATGGAGCATTTGAGAAGTTTCAACTTCATCTAGCCAGTGCAGAACAAGAACCTGGAAGAAAACTGCGGCAACTATGGGCAGATATGGCCCGAATGTTACGCAGGATATTTAAATGATGAATTGACCCACCCACGGATAAGGCTGACAGAACCGAAGTTTCCAGCCTACAAATAAATGGGAGTTGCAGAACGTCTCAACCGTACTCTATTAGACACACTACGCACAATGTTCATTGCTTCAAACTCTCAAGTGAGTGGTGGGTCGAATTAAGACAAGCAGCAGTATACGTCAAGAGCTGGGTGGCACATTCTGCCTTAGATGGAGAAATTTCCAACGCAATATATTTTGGCAAGCAACCAAGCATTCGGCATTTGAGGCAAATGGGATCGCTGCGCTTTATTCATGATGACCGACGATCAAGAAATAAGTTATAGCCTAGATCGAGGTTCGGAGTTCTTGATGTATATGCCTTAGACACATGTGGTGCCCTGACGAAGGAAAAGCATTACACCCGTGAATCCCAAAGCAACAGATATGACGAAACACAAAACGAAAGCGAAGCACTAAGAAATGCCCCAAAGGGCTTCAGCCTTCATGGCGAAGAACCGCGCGTCCAGACTGAAAGATACAACATGCACCCGAGATGCCCAAGCAGGCAACAAGAGACAACTCATCATCTGCATGCAGCATGCTAATAACCGGGAAGGGGAGGGGAGGGAGGTTTACGTGCGAGCACACTTCCAACTCAGTGATACTTTCTTCAAAGATTTTAAATTGGACATTTTTGTAATGAAGCGCAAAGCTCACAATTAACTTGGTCCGTGCACAAACGATAATGTCTGCTGGGATATGAGCAGGGATGCCACCTGACGGAGCGCTATGGAAGCTTTTAAGTTTAAAGGTATGGGCATAGAACATTAAATAAATACTTTAAGCCAGTAACTAAAGTGGAGTATTTTTGAATGAAAATGAAAACTACAAAGCAGAAAAAGCTCCATTACACAAAAATGTTGTTTAACCGTAACTTTCGAAAAATTTAAAATTTTACCAATTTTCAAGGAATAAAAAAATTCAAACGAACACTTGCTAACGATAAAAAAAAATTATATTTTTTCTGGCATAATTTTTGTAGTCCAAATGGTCCAACAACAAACAGGATGATCAAGGCTTTTTAAAGCTGCCCCATTACCATATTTTGATTTTTTTAAAAATCTATGCCAATACAGTACTAACACTGCTCATGTGTGAAAAATTATCAGCACAAGCACACACCGATACATTAGGAAAAAGGTTAAAACTATAAATAAAATACCGACACACAAGTGCAAGGGTCGGTGCCAACGTAAAAAGTGGCGAGTTGGAGAAAAGAAGGAAGTGATGAGCCAGGAGGGCACGATATAGAACTGTATATTGGTAAAAATCAACCAAAAAATATTTCAACAGATACATACAGTCAAAACCAACCCAAACCGATCCAAACCAAGACACCCGGAGTATCAGCCCTGATACCGATACGTTGATATATTTTTTTATGACGGGTGAAGGAGCCATAGATACAGCTCCAATGAATTCCAGTTCAACGATCTCTACATTAGTGGTCAAGGTTATGATCTTTTTTAAACTTTAAACATGGACAAAAAAGTAATATGATAAATTAGATTTGGGACTTACACATGTAGCAGAAGTTTTTTTAAATCCGTTATCCTGACATGCAGGTACAGCCATCCTGTGAGAAGATCCTCACTTTGCTGCAGTAATTTGCACAAAATACAGAGTGCACCACTTTCAAATTGTTACCTACTGTTGAATATGCCAAAGTAACTGATGATCGTTATTATTTAAGCACCAGTATTTTTATTTTTTGTACATTGGTATTAAGAGCATTAAAACACTTGTGAAACTGATAGCTACATGCCCATTTGCCTCAATTTGGCTAATTTTGGATAACTTGGTAACCATTCCAGAAACAGCTTAAATTTTGTGACAGATTTTCAGGAATTTTATTTAGCATCTTTCTCTTCAAATTATCAATGCAAGCGAGATGAATTTTTTGTGAGACTGTGGATAAAATTTAAGGAACACCATCGATATTGGATTGGATCAGTTTGTTCAACGTCGGGATTGGATGCTTAACTCATCGGCAATCACATTAAGAAAATTTGCATTTTCTCTTGCCACAACAGGTTGTATACTTTATCACTACTGTGACTTACAGGTCATTAGAACGATGGCGACCATGCTTGCTTGAATGGCGCATGTGAGAAGGTAATTCTTGGCCCTCCGTTATTAGTTTGGCACGATCTGCTCGTAACTGTGCCCTCCTTGCACGCTCTGCCAAATAAGTATTCACAATTATTTAATATTCCATATATACAAAATACAACAGCACAGCACAAGTATTCCACCCCTAAGATGAACTGGTCACCATACCACAAATTAATATCGCAACTAGAAACTAAGTGAAGCTTAAACCAGGGTATAGGCTCACAATAAGGTTTTCTATCTGCAGCCTTTTAGGGTATGCACCCACAATTTCCTACGATACTCATATTTAAATAAAAGTTGGGAGATTTTTTCTTCAAGATCTTGGCTTTTTTTAAAGTGTTGTTTTAACCTTTCGTGAAGATTATTATTTCACTGAGCATGTGTAGACTCGCTGATTTTACCATATTCAAGCAGCTAACTTCTTCCGCCCGCTAGGCAGAAACCTTGGTCACTAAAATATAAGGATTAGTTTACATGCTTGTTCGCTTGACACAAAAATGGAGCAAAATTAATTGGACGAACCAACAAAATGCATTGGTCAACAACTAAGTCGAGCAAAGCCTGAGCTGATGCGTCCAGATCGAGCAAAGTGAGCTTGGGACAAAACCTACAATAGGTAGCTGTGGATTATAAAAGGTTAAATTTTACCAACATTATCCATAACACAATTACATGTAGTATAAAATATTAGCTGTTCCCAGCATAACATACACCGGTCAAATAGGAAGCCATGTTTCAAATTCCAACCATTCGTTGTTGCACCGTCTATTATTTTTGTTGGGGGAACAGAGTTAGATAGTCCGTAGCTGTTCGTTAACAATACATGTCATAATATTTCATTTGTTACTGTTACAACGTAATCCATTGAGGCCGTGTCGGTATGGCTCAGTGATAGGACCTCGGCCTTTGATTTCTCAAAGGTCGTGGGTTCGATTCCCCGCTCTGACATATAAGTCCAAAAGGCAACATAAATAGGTTTGCATCCAATCTCGAGCCCATTGGCTTTCCGTCCCGTTTAAAACATTACCCTTCACATTGCCTACCGCTCGCCTAGTTGTTTCACTGTTACTGTGCTAAGAATGCACATGCTCCCCCTTTTTCATCACTGCCGTGAAAAGAATGAACATGCTTACCCTAACACTTTAATTTCTGTGTTTGGCTCCGTTGTCATAATGTCTGCCTATCCTGCCCGCATCCCCATCCCCATAAGCCAAATACGGTACATAGTTTTTTCTTTACATTTCATATCAATATAGCCATTCTTTTACATTTCATATCAATATAGCCATTCTCTGAAAATTCCAGTTAATAACTTAAAAGTTATACCACCATCTAGTACTTCTAGATACACAACAATCGTGGAATATTCAATCATGTAATTAAAAACTAAAGACACATTTATTTTTATTAGAAGCATCTAGTTGTCAACTTTAAAGAAACTTAGTTTTGTAATAATTTGTCTCTCTTCATTACCCCATTAACAAAGATTTTTTCAACAATTGTTGCTTGAACTGAATCAAAGTATAAAAAAAAAAAAAAAGAAAGAATAGAAAACTTTATCAGTAACCTAAATTGTCCGTTTAATGCTACCATCATTTAAGGTTACAGAAAATTGATAAAAAATAAACCATTAACAATAATAGGCTAACAAGGAACTTTAATTGGCTTTACAAACTAAAAATTGTAACCCATCACCCCAAAATTAAGTAGACACAGCTTGTTTTTATGCAGCCGTTTCCTACCTGCTATGCAGTGCATCTTATGAGCATGGTCCCCATGGATTGTGGGACCATCTGAAAACATAAGTGTGGAACTTCAAACCTCACGATCAGCGATGCTTCCACACCAAATACTACTCTTTAAAGAGGAATCTAAAGTGATTTTACTTAAGTGTATATGATGCCTGGACTCCTTACACACCTATGTGGAAAAAGTGTTTCGAAGGATTAAATATCTGTTTCGTAATTTAATTATGTCTCTTTTGTTTGGTGTATAAGAAAGCCACCAAGCTAGCACAGAAATTGATTTACTATCAGCCAGCACTTTATGGATGGTCTTACCGATTACGGCATCATGCTTACGTTTGCTTTATTGTGCAGAAGAATGGAATGAGCGCGCCTAATCAAGATAAAAGTTAACTTGACCATTCTGTTGAGAGCATTAGCTCGACTATTTTGTCTGGATAGGCTTTATGGAAGTGTTAACCCGCAACGTAACACCACTGTTACGATGTGAACACAGAATTCGCACAAGATCACTTTAAGCACTTCCAAGGACTTTTTCAAAACCAATATAGTTTTTCAAAGACCTTTCCAAAAGAGTAACCACATTTTTTCAATGGCCCATATTACTCAACAAGCTTGCGAAAAATGCTATGTGGTTTACTACATTGAATGTTTATAGACATCATTTCAAGCTCACGCTAATTCAATGTTCACTCTCTGTTGTTGTACAGTGAATTTTCAACAAACAATAAGCCCTCTGTTATTAAAACTATGGGCCTCAACATGTTTGTCTTCGTCAGGCTTTTTCTTTATGCTAGGTCTACTCTCACATTTGTTTTCCTTCGTGGCTGTCAAACGCAGCAGCCACGAAGGAAAACAAAATGTGAGAGTAGACCTAGCCTAAAGAAAAAGCCTGACAAAGACAAATGTGTTGAGGCCCTTAGTTTTAATAACAGTGGGCTTATTGTTTGTTGAAAATTCGCTGTACAACAATAGAGAGTGAACAAGCTTGCCAACAACATCTCCCTAAACACTAAAATGTTCAGAATTTATTTGTGTGAATGCTGGGGAAAAAAGCAGCAAAACAAAACAGGGCTCAGACGATTTTTAAATTCGCAATTTCCATGACATTTCCAGGTTTTCCAGGTGCATCTAATGGTAATTTCCAAGTGTTCACGAGATGTTTAGTCAGGGAAGCGAGCAATATCTAATGTTTTTATTAATGTTCGTACGAAAATAATCCAACATCCAAGAAAATAGCTGTTAAGAGACTAGTCCAAACGGAACTATTAGCCTAAGATTTGGTTTATTAAAGTTATATCTAAAATACCTACACGTATTGAAGCGCAAATTAAAATGGCACTTACAGATCCGACACAAAGACATTTTTTTTTTATTTCTGTCTTTTCCCTGATTTTCAAAAAATGTATAGTTTTCCCTGAAATTTCCAGGTTCTCCAAGTTTTCCAGGTTTTGTCTGAACCCTGCAAAATAGCCGACGGAAAAAAATCGTGGCAGGAAAAAAACCCTAGGGAAATAAAAGCAGGAAATGACAAGGGAGGAAAGCAGGAAAGGTTTTCCTCTTTGTTGTTGCTGTTATAGATTAGATTTTAATTTCACAGGCAGGGTAAGGAGTTTCACCAGATACGTTTTTTTCATTCTACTTTGTTTAGCAGTTTTTCTTTCCTAGAATCGTTTTAATGGCCTAGTAAACAACTGATGAAAATGCGCACACGAGAAAAATTAAAAAAATGACAAGTTTGTCTCGATCTTGCTCAAAGCAAGGGTATTATTGCAAACCAGCTGACCCGTGCGTAACACACGCCGTTCCACCCAACATCCATCCCCTCGTCCCCCACACCGCCCGCTTGCCCGTTGGTTCCTGCCAACACCCGGCAGTCCTCTGTAGCACACATTGTCAGCCTGCCTGCCTGCCCTCCTCCATGCATGATGAGTTTGGTCCGTGCAGTACCTAAGCGTAAAGTGGTAGTGGTATATCAATTACAAAAAAAAAATTAAATTCAAGGACTTTCTAACAATGTAGCTAACAGTTTCAAGGAATTCAATGCTTTGAATTTTTTAAAACAAATTCAATTGCTTTCAAGAACTTCCAAGTTCCTTGTGCAAATTCTGCCGACAATAAGATCACTCTTCAAACCAACTGAACGAGTTCAAAGTTATTAGCTATAACAAGATCGCTTAAAACATTATCCCGTTAACAAATTCGGTAAAAATTCCTTCGAATAGCGCCGCTCACAGAGGTCTCACGGACATGGGGATAGGCTTGAAATGTGCATATCACCCTAAATGGTGGATTAAACGCCCATGGGTTTATGCAGTTAATTTGGCAGAAATAGGGGGGGGGGGGGGGGGGCGGGCTTTAAATCATGGCATTATCAATTTTCTAACCTTTCTGGACATCTATTACAGAAAATTCGAAGCCTTTGAACGATTTCTGAAAGACCAATTTTTACATCCTTTTAATTGCTGTGAAAAAGGGAGGCGGCTTAGGTGAGAGATGCCTTGAGCAGGTACTAGGAGCTAAAGGAAAAGTCCACTATTACTACAGGGAGGGATAAAGGGTCAGTAAACTTAGCAAGCAGTACTATCTTTATTCATATCATATAACTTAGGTAATTTTTCGTAGAAAAAAGACAATTTGAGGGGTGGGCTTTAACTCCACTATTTCATGATTTTGCCTTTACAGCATTTTAGGGGGTGGGCTTTAGCTTCAACTGGGCTTTTAATACACTACTTGTACTTATATACACATTATATACAAATTAGTTAATGTAATCCTGCTTGTAACAAATTCTAATGTAATAAATCCTGCTATTTTGGACTCAATACTGATTGTAACAAATTTCAGATCTGCACAACGCTTTATTAATACCCTTCTGAAAATTTAAATGTTCCAAGATGTTGGTGCTGGAAAAATAAAGAAAGGCCAGACTGACCACAATTTGTGGGATTCCAGCAAGCACCTATCGCAGTAGCCTACCAATAACTTATATTTTAATAGGTCAGTCTACAAGAGATGGCTTACATTTTTATTGTAGAATGCCCATTTTTATTACAAAGTGAAGCTTCGTTTACGCTCAACCAAATGGGTCAAATAATTGTCCACTAACTTGCAAATATAGTCAGTGGTCTTGTCACGTCCTTCCACTTTCTTCATGCTACAGTCCAGAAAACACTAAGGTGATCGCTTTGAGAGTCGGTAAGTGATACTTGCTGTTTTCTGGACTAGCCCCAAAAAGTTGAAAGGATGTAACTAGACCACTAAAAATTTGCATGTAGTGGACAATTATTTGTACTACTTGATTGAGCGTGAACATAGCTTCAATTGGAATCTTCCAACCAAATTAAGACAACCCAAACTTCTTTCTTCTATTCTTTTTATTATGTCCGTGTAAAGAAATCTGGTTATAAAGTGGCAAACAAAATTTGTCGGTTCTCAGACCCTCGCTGGTGACTTTTTTTGTGTGCTAAAAATGGCCTTCAAAAGTTTACTTAAGAGAAATAGGTAAGAGAGGTGAGCTTTCTTGCACGTCGTTATTCAGCTTCAAACAAATAAGTATTAGTTTTTATGTATTTAAAAAAAAAAAAACTAAATACATAAAAATAAAAGCCTGGTCACCATATTTTTTTTATTGTAAAAAACACCTGAAACCAAAACAATTTCCTCCATGGCCTAAAATCATTTTTGTTAGCTTCCCAAGGGACACTGCACAATTCTCCGGGTTAGCATAAAAAGGAAATGATGTAAAATGATTAGCCAATGACACAGCTAAATGAAATTTAAAACAAAGGTGTCGACTGGGGGCGTGTATGCTAGCTCAATAAACTGACTTCGAGTCGATTCGATTAGAGTACCTGCCAATAATTCGAGTATCGAGTCGAATTCCAAGTTTTTCCAAAATTTTTAATTCAAGCTCAATGTTAACTGCCAAGTTACAACATAAAATTGTAGGCTACTCTTCAACCAAGTTCACCGTTCAGTACCAAGTTACAATACACAATTGTACCAGTGCTTGCTACAGAAACACGTGTTGAAATACCCGGTCAACCCTCGCCAAGTTTCGATCGTAGGCTAAAATTATAAATTGAAAACTTATTAACTCTTTACCACGTACGAATGTAAGATGATTTTTTTTAATTAATTAGTTTTATTATTTCTGCAACGCTTTACATGACAAACTCAAAACATTTGAGCTTTCATATATAGAGGGTTGAGTCGAGCTTGAACACAAGTCAGAGCTCGACTGGACTCAAATTTCGAGTTTTACACACCCCTAGTGTCAGCTGATTCTGCACGATTTTGTGGAGACTTTCTTCTACGAAAACAAACGAGAAGTGTTTCATAAAAGGACATATTCCTTGTCAGATTCCCATTCTTTTGTGTTTAACGTACAGTATCTATAATTTACCCATTCTACTTCGAGTGATAGAAACAACCATGATGGTGGCTCAAGAGGGGAGGTAGGGTGGGTATTTACAGGCAGTATAAATTTTCATAAGACGATAGAAACCAATTTTGACCCCGGAAAAATTTATGTTTCTAGTCGTCGGCAGAAAATTACTACTACCAGTAAATTAAATTGCATTTACAGTTTGACCTCGTCAATATGTGTGGCAGGCACCATCATGACGAGTTACTACGGGTTGCGGACTGGCTCTCCCCAAAAGTTTAACAAAAACTTCGCACTTTGCTAAAAACAGAAACAGGAATTTGGAATTTGGTTTTCGTAGGATTTAGTGGCCCTGAGAAGGTCCTTTTTTTTTTTTTTTTTTAGAGGTGGGGGGTCTTGCTTCCATCTTCTGGAGGTCTTGAAACGGGAGGTCTTGCTTTCGTCTTCTGGAGGTCTTCGTTTCAGTGTTGAGTGCTTAAGTAGGTTGGACTACGCATCTGGCTGTTATAATTGATCCCAGACGGTATAACCGAAGACAGTTTGGCTTCTTCATGATGTGGCTTGAAGAATTTCAGCGATGGAGACTTGATTGTGAAAAGCCCATAATGTGCCTTGAGTTTGTGTGCAGTTGCTTGGATATTATCAGTGCAGTTGCTGTTCGCATCGTCGTAAGCCCTGTTGATTACGGTTTTGATCCAATTGGCGATCATTGCAGCGGAAGTTACATTCATTCCTTTGGTGAAGGGAAGGAAGAGTTGGATGCGCCCTTTTCGGCATTCGGGGTCGTTTGTGCGTTTAATGTAGTATCGTAATGCACGTGCGGGACAGACAGTCGTTCAGGTTCTTCATCGTAGATGTGCGTGAGGGCCGGAATGATGAAGGGTTTGGACAGTTCACTTGGTTTTTGTGTTTTGGCTCGAAAGTCTGGTCGGGGCCTCAGGTGGATGTATTTGCAGTTGTGGTGTTGTCATCAAAGAAGCAGAATTTTCTGCCACTGTCTGCGACATCAATTATTGTCGGGAAATAATTATCTGCAGCTAATCTTGTTTTTTTTTTTTTCGTATGGTTACCACATATTTTTTGGATTTTACTGAATTTCTTTTCACTGCTTTATCCCATTGATCTGGCCCTTCCACCAACGGAAAGGCCTCGTCGAGACGGTCAAAATGGTGTATTGGACTGTCCAACTCGGTCAAAAATTGACGAAACTGCAAAAATTTGGTCAAACAGCACTTTTGTCTGCGTCTGTGCTACATTATCTGTGACGTAGTCGCACGTCGCACCCCTTTCTGCCTTCGGGGTAGTCATAGAACCATCACAATGGTAGCCATTTTAAGTGCTATTGTCAACCTTTCACAGCTTGCCTTAATATACTCCCCTAGTTAACTTGCAGTCTATCCATACCATGTTATTGCCATACTAGTATCACATGACTTCATGTCATGTGACATTCCTTATATAAAGCTTTGTAAGCCATTGAATAAAGTCCTTCAAGTGTTAGCCTTACAGCACAGTAGTTCCCTAGTCCTTACTATGCCTTAGTTGAACCCACCAGTGTACGACTGCCACCCTCGTACAATACAGATGGCGAAAATGGCGGTACTAAGGTTTAAATTAACTGATTAGCTTGATAGGTTCTACAGCCATGGAGAGTGCTCCTAATCTGTGGTAAGTAGTAATTTTTTTTCATTTTGGCAAATGAAATTAGTACTCTGTGGAACTATCAGAGCTAATTTTTTCATAAGTGTACTAGGTTTAAGAACTTTCGTGGTACTGATGACAATAGTTGAAATTGGTACCTTAATTACTAGAACTGGAGGGGGCAAGGAAATTCGTAAAAGGTCATTAGTACAGGGTGTTTAAAAAAAAAACGCTACACGTCGAATTCGAATTTTTCTAAGTCCAACAACCATTCCCCGTCACCATAACCCTTATCCCTGACATCAGTAAAGAAATCATGAAAGTTATTCCTGACCTCAGGAAAGAAAGCGTTTATTTGCATTTCAAATAAGAACGCAAAAAGTAACAAGAGCATGTGACAGCCCTGGTTGGTGGTGGTGGTGGGGGGGGGG
>JAHWFP010006096.1:0-35286 GCA_023313725.1 Lithobius niger
AAAAAAAAAATTAAAACTGAAAGCTGACAATTACGTCAAAATATAAAACTAGGGCCAAAAGCTAACCCATTTTTAACCGACAATATTGTGATGGTTATTATACTTTCAGATCATGTAATAGAGATCGATGCCGCAGGGCATAACAGAGGTGTGTGCCCAACATTTTCGTTGATAAGTGGCAGAAGTATACAGAAGACCTGTTGCAACTTAAGTAGTCGCTTGTTTAGATTTTGTATTTTTTTTCCTGTTTTAACAAATGTTCGTTCTTTTTAGGGAACAAATTCAAAACGTACAAATTAAATCAGTTAGCATACTTCGCTAACAGCGACATCTAGTGGCAATAAATAGAACTAAAATTGGAAAATCTCAAATTCTTTCTTTTTATTGTATTGAGTGCTGCATCGGATTTCAGCTGGTCTCTTTGTATATTGAAGAGATTTATATAAACGGTATGTTAAGTACCACTGTCGTAACGTCGACTGGGGCAGAAGCGGCAGTTCTCGTTTCCCAGCTCCATTCCAGGTGCTTCAACACCGCCTGAATCTATCTCAACAAGGCAATGATAGTCCGAGGCTGACTACCAGCCCGCGCGAGAACTAGCCAGGAACTAACTGGGAGACAAAACTCGGAATTTCTACCCCAGTTGGCCTTGGATTGAAGAACCGAACTTGTTACTCCCTATAAGCTCGTTTCAATGCCAGTGTGTTTGCCAGTTAGCTTTGCTTGTACGAATAGCAGCATGCTTGATATTTTTCACATATTTTTGTCGCACACTTGTTTGGCAACTGACCGCATGGGGTCGCAACTTAAAACGAGTGGCGGAAATCGAGCAAGAAAATTATCTTGCAGAATTATCCTTTATACCACGCCTGTAAACACTAAGGTTCACATTTGAGCATAATCAGATACGAGCATTAGTGTGCTCCAGAAAATTTAAAACTGCGGGGGGAAAAAAGACAAACGGACTGCAGCGAATACATAGTCGCAACAGGGCCGTAGGTGTATAGCCCCAGCAGTACCCGCAAGGCAGGGGGGGGGGGGCGCTCAAACGAGGGCCCCAGAATTCCGAGCTTGCAGAATAAAAAAAAATCATTTTTTTAATTAACGTATTTTCCAAACGATTAGACACACGAACTGCTAGCTCGAAGCAGACAGACAGCTTGCCTGACCCACTCAAAACCTACATACATTCATTCGTTGCAGTAGTTATTTTTAGTAGTATGCATTAAAAAACAAAATTATAAGTGTCACATCAGCAGTAGCTTGAGTGGAAATTTTTCCAATATTTTAATTTCATATCACTCCTTTGAGAGGCCGAACCATTCTCAACTTAGTCGCCTCTTTATTCGTTTTTGGTTTTGTTTTACTTTTTTTACTTTTTGTTTTTATTTAATTCATATCACTCCTTTGTGAGGCCGAGCCATTCTGAACTTGGTGGCCGAGCCATTCTTTACTAGTTGTTGGCTTTATTTTGATATTTCGTCGGTTTCCTTTGGCAACGTTGTTTAGATTTGTGACGACACACTAGCATGTGTCTAGATACGCAGGTCAGTATACCTTTGGCCGTCCAATCAGAGACGACGCCGACAATACTAACAATGGTTATAACAATACTTTCGTACTTACGCGCCATCCCACGCCGTTCCCGTTTCACCCCCAAGCTGTAAATCAGAAAAGGTATGCAGTTCGTACCGTACTGCAGCCATTCGTAAAATTCCATAGCTGGAAGCCTTCCCGCTATCTCGGTATCGGCGAATAATCACCCTATGGGAATTAACATGGGGGTGAGCGGACTAGAATTAGAAACACATTTGCAACGTTATTGACGGTCAAATTTTGCATTGAAAGCCACTTAGGTGACATTCCTACACAAGTTAATTTCTGTCAGATGGGTCATCGCTCTCTATTTTACCACAATTTAGGCTTTTGTGCCGCATTATTATTTATCCCCAAATGTGCCAAACTATGCTTCAGGATATTAGACACTGACGCTATGGCGTCGTGCTACAATAGTTTACAACCTTGACAATTGAATTGATGTGATGTTTGTTGCCAAATTTGGTGCGACACACTAGCGTGTGTCTAGATTGTGTTGTATCGACTTTCTTTTTTGTTTCTTTAGCACTACGCGAAGGAGAATCAGTTATGCTTCCATGGCGATTTTTTGCAATTTTTGTTTAACTCGCAAATCAGGAAGGGTTAAAAAAAAAAACAAGTTTCATTAACGCCTTAGGAGTAATGTGCATGTAAGAACGGAGTTATTACGGTATTTTTATTTTCGTACTTATTTTTATTTATTTTGTAATAATTTTTCCGGAATAATATTTTAATTAGGGGATTTATTGAGGGGGGGGGGGGGTTCCGTGACTTAGGGGCCAACCGCTCGCAGTCATCAGGCAGAAGTAGCAGTGTTTCTTAAGTTCACTTGACCATACTGTAAAAGTCAACGGATGGACAATGTCGTTGATACACGGCCGATTACTTTACCTGGAAACGGTGCACCTTCCCAACAACCGGTATATCCTTCCACGCCTAAAGAGAGACACCCGAGTTTTTTGCCCAAAGGTGGCGTTCCGGCACCAACTTTTCCGAATTCACTCTTTCAGAGAGGATTTTACGGCGGCGCGCGATGAACGAAGGACTCAATAAAATAAAATAACGTCCAACATCCCCTCCCCGCCCACCTTATCCGGGGGTTTATATTATTCTTTTTTTTTTCCCTACTCTTTTCATTCACTTTTATGCGCTGCACATCACATATCCTTTCAACGCTTCACGGAAACTCGCGTGACAACGTCCCTAAATAATGGTATATAACTGTCGAAAAAAATAAAAGAAAAGGAAAAAAATATATATTATATTTCGCCAAACGTGGAACGCATGTAAATGGCTTATAAGAAGCCCATCACTTTAAGGTGACGTGATGAAGTCTAAAAAGGTAAAGTTATAACGTTCTCACAAATTTCATGCACTGATGAAAACTGTAAACAAAACGGATAATTTAGGTAAAAAAAAGAAGGGGCGAAAAAAAAAAGGTGAAAGAGGTACAACGTGGACAGAAGCATGTGTACAGAATATGCCAGAACGTTAGAACGACGTTCGCGGGAAATTTTAGACAACTGTGGAAATTCACTAAAAAAATGGCTTGCCTACATAATGAAAAGCTGTGGAAATTTGAAAAATCTGTAGGAAGATTTTGTGGGAAATTTTGTCCAGGAAGAATTTTATTCACCCCTGGACAGAAGTTACTCCTACTTTTAGCGCACTAAAAGGAATTTTTGGGGGAGGGGGGGTTCGAAGAGAAATTGGGTTAAAAAAAAAGTCGGAGAAGCCGTCAAAAGCGTTGGACCACACTTTTTAACTTCCAAGTCTTTTTTTACCAGCCCACCAACATTTTTTGCCCCCTCCCCCTCCCAAGAAAATTCTCGACCCCCACTTTTAATTTCGAGAATTCCGATTTTCAGCAATTCATTCAAGAAGCCAGTGACTGGAATTACGATTGTTCCTTTACACGTTGGGTCTTCCCCCGCTCCCTCCCCCCCCTCCCAAGGGTGTATGTACCCGTTTTGCCGAAATTGAAGCTCTGATTAAAATTCAGGAGGTAGGTCAGGGGACACCTAATTTAAAAAATGGGGAAATCCCGTTTTGTCGAATCAAACTATTCTTAAAGAATTTGACATTGGAGAAGCTAAAGATGCATTCTTAATTGGAAGGAATTTGTGTTTACTTACGGTTTCTGATATTGTACGTTTAGCCGCTGCGAGCACGGCAGCGCGAGCGAGGCACATAAATCTGGGAAAAAATTAGTCGGCGAAACGGGAAAATTAAGACACTGATGCCTGGGTTTCCTTAGGTTCCCCCCCCCCTCCCCCCACTTCAGTGTTGCTTTGCTGTAGACAATTTTTAATGTTTTATAGCATTATCAGACGTCTATTCTTTTTTCAAGAGGGACTTAGGCGGTCGTGGGATTCGATCCGACGTATACTCTTGGCTGGCAGTTGACCACTCTGAACACTGGGTTGTGCCTCCTCAAGTTGTTCGGGGTCCCCGGGGACATCTGACAAGGTTCCAGTGCACGTTAGCACTTAGCAGGGACGTGCACAGGCCCCCGAGACAACAAGGGCAATCTTTTTTCTGGGAACTTACTTTTTTGGTGTTTTAACCTTTTTTTTACCCCACTTTTGTTGCCCTTTAACCATTTCTGCCCCTCTTTGCACAACTTTCTTAGCCGTTATTGTCCTTCTTTGGCATTTTTTAGGCTATTTTGCACCACCACTCCACCGAAAAAGGGCACTTTTTTCCAGAAAAAAAGGAGCACTTTTCCACGAGGGCAGGGGCTAGAGCCCCCTACCCCTGTCTGCATGTCCCTGGCACTTAGTTATGTAGCCTTCTGCTTCGTGGGATGCTGTTGTTTTGGAAGAAAAATTTTACACTTAAAAAATGGTCTCGAATTTGTGAAATGAAAACACAGTACTTTACTCTCCGTCGGCGTGTCTTTTTGCATGTCAAAGCATTCATTCAGCGTTACTTTCAGGTAATTTAATTCGTGTTAACTCACTTTTAGGCAATTTATTCAGAGTTAACTTACTTTTATGCCAACAATAAGTTCACACTGAATAAATTGCCCATACAAGTTAACACTGAATCCACCCAAAACCAAAACTGGTAGAAAAACCCGCCAAGTTTCCAAAAACGGTCGGCCTTTGAAGGCAGTGATATCATTCCACCAGGGAAAAGCCGCCAAGGTTAATCCTATTAGCCAAGTTAATCGCACATATTAATAGTTCGACAGTTAAATGAAAACTAGAAGATTGCTACTAGCGGTAGCAATCTTCAAGTTTTCATTTAACGTCCAAAGTATTATTTATAAAATAAATTGCCTACAGGTAACTTAACACTGGATAAATTGCTAGGCAATTTATTCAGTGTTAACTTAATTTTTAAGCAATTTATACTGCTCAAGCTTACTTTTAGACACACTCACGTTATGTTATGCAAGCACACCTACATCTACTTAAGTTTTATTACATTTTCTATGACCTTTCAGTGGGTTTAGTTTGCCGCCAACAGTTCCACGTGCAGTAATTATAGGTAATATCCTGACTGCAAGGGTAGCTATGTTTTTGCTCCCATTAAACCTGAGAGTACAGTGTGAATTATTAAGATCTCGAGCCACGAAGTGCCAGAGGGAACTTATTCGCCAACACACGAGCACAAACGTCTTTAAGGGAGAAAAAAACTTGAGTGTTGCAAAATAATAGCTAACTACCCGCCGCCGCAAGGGGAGTATTAATTAGATGGGGCGCCGGAATTGTATCGACACGAAGTCACGTTAATTCTGGGATTTTCTTAAATGCCGACCCGTGTGTGCGACCCAGACGTATAGTAACTCCGGATTTTTAATTTGCTTTAAAAGTGTCTGAAACAATCCGGAATTGTAGTAACACGGAGTTACCCTAACTCTTGATTTATCGGAAATATGGACGCCTGCAAGGAAATTCCCATTTCCAATCCAAGGCTATTTACAAACCCTGTGTAAACATTTTCAATATTGATGAATGCTCATGCTCTTCATCTTCATCAGCTTCATTGAATGTGAATGACGTATTCCATGGCGATGAATACCAAAGTTCATCAACAGCCTCAATGGATTCTATGACCTTTTCAAACGTGATGAATACCAAACTCCAAACCACCGCCCAAATATTATGAGTTATGTCCGAACTGTCAATAATTTAAACACAACAGCAATGAACTAATTAAGCAACGCAAACTTAGACCCCGAGGCAAACATGGCCCTTATTGCAGGTTCCAGGAAGGGTTGGCTGTAGAGGATTGAAGGCTCCATGAAGGCTGGGGTATTATGTAGCCGGTATCGATTTTCCCCCACTACTAGTAAAAACAAGGGGATAAAAAAAAAAGAAGGGATTTCCTTAGGCCTATATTACGCCTACATTTCAGCAATTAGGCCTATATTACTCCTACATTTCAGCAATTAAGCCTAAATTTCAGCAATTAGGCCTATATTTCAGCAATTAGGCCGATAATTTTCAGTAGCAAATACTTACTAAGCAAGCGTTAGGTGCCCAGGAAGGCCAAACTAAGGGAAGCAATTTTCTACTAGGAAATGGAGTAATCAGACAATCTACAAGTACAACCCTGACGCCCTCTAGGTAGGATGAGTTCAACTACCAGTAGGCGCCTTAGCATGTTTAAGGATGCGATTCCTCCAGTCAAAAGCTTCTCCTAAACTTATCCACCCTTGGTTCCACTTTAAACGCAGCCAGGCTTGTTAAATCAAAGGCCAAATCTTCGACCTTTTGCCAGCAATTACCGCCCCCTCCCCCTTCCTTTACCCCGCTAATATCAACACGAGCCAGATGCAAGCCAACTGGCGATCTAACGGCTTTTCCAAGGCTTATTTTCGTTCCTGACGCCAGCTAAAACAAGAGGATGGCTCTCGAAGGATTCTACAAACGGAATGGAACTTGTAAACGAAATCACAAATTTGTTGGACACTGGAGAATTGTTTTCTTAATTCTCAAATAAAATAGCTTTAAAGAGAGTGTGACGGCATCTGGGTTAGAGTCTCCATCTACTGAAAACCAAATCGGTTAAACAATCAAGTAATTGGCGCTCAAATTGTACCTAGCCAGTTAATTGAGTACTGTGGACTGTAAATCAGCTCAAAAGTTTCAGCTAATTTGTTGCAAATCAAACCAGATTGCAAAGTTTAGGCTAACTTTCTTGCAATGCAATTCTGATAACAAAGTTTATGTTAATTCGTTGCAGTACATTATCAAACCACAAAATTTAAGCTATTTTGTTTTACTACAAAACCGATCACAAAATTTAGGCTAATTACTGCAATGCAGATCAGATCAGAAAGTTTAAGCTAATCCACTGCAATGCAAATCAGATAACAAAGTTAAAGGTTACCTTGTTGTAATGCAATACACATCACAAAGTTTTGGTTAATTTGTTAAGACGCAAATCAGATCACAAAATTTAGGCGAATTTGTTGCAATGCAATCACACCACAAAGTTTATGGTAATTCGTTGCAATGTGAACAAGATCACAAAGTTCGGCTAATTTGTTTCAACACAATTTAGATCACAAAGTTTATGCTAATTCGTTGCAATGCTATTCACATCACACAGTTTAAGGTTTAATTCATCGCACCGGGAAACGGATCATAAAGTTTTAGGCTAATTCTTTGCAAAACGAATCAGATCACAAAGTTTAGGCTAATTAATTGCAAGGCAAATAAGAACATAACTGTTCGGCTGATTTTCTACAAAGATGATCAGATCTCAAATATAGGTTAATTAGTTACAATGCAGATTAGATCACAAAGTTTTAGGCTAATTCATGGCAATACGAGACATATCACAAAGTTTAGGCTAATTCACTCCAATGCAATGCAGGTAACAAAGTTTAAGCAATTTTGTTGTAATGCAAATCAGATCACAAAGTTTAGGTTAATTTGTTACGGGACAATCAGACCACATAATTTGGGTGAATTCGTTGCAATGCTAATCATATCACAAAGTTTGTGCTAATTCGTTGTAATGCGAATCAGATCACAAAGTCCAGCCTAATTTGTTGCAAAACAAATGAGATCACAAAGTTAGGGTAATGTGTTGCAATGCAATTCAGATGGCAAAATTCATATTAATTGGCTGCAATACAAATCGCATCACACAGTTTAGGCTACTTCACTGCAGTACACATCAGCTCACAAAATTTAGGCTAATCAGAATCAGACCACAAATTTTAGACTAATTTTCTACAAAGAAATTCAGATCACAAAATTTAGGTTATTTAGTTACAGTGCAGAACAGACCACAAACTTTTAGGCTAATTCATGGCAATGCGAAGCATTTCACAAAGTTTAAGTTAATTCATTGCAATGCAAATCCGATCACAAAGTATAAGCTCTTTTGTTGTAATGCAAATCAGATCACAAAGTTTAGGTTAATTTGCTATAATACAAATCAGATTACAAAATTTGGGCAAATTTGCTGCAATGCAGATCATACCACAAAGTTTATGCTAATTCGTTGCAATGCAAATCGGATCACAAAGTATAGCCCAATTTGTTGCAATGTAAGTCACATCACACAGTTTGGACTAATTCTTTGCAAAACGAATCAAATCACAAATTTTAGGCTAATTAGTTGCATGGCAAATCACAAAGTTTAGGCTAATTAGTTGAAGGGCAAATCAGACCACAAATTTTGGGCCAACTTTCTACAAAGATAATTAGATCTTAACATTTAGGCTAATTAGTTACAATGCAGAACAGGTCGCAAAGTTTTAGGTTAATTCTTTGCAAAACGAATCAGATCACAAGGCTAATTAGTTGCAAGGCAAGTTAAAGTTTGTTTTTTTACAGTTTAGTTTTCCATAGTTCCTTTTCATTATTTATTATCATGATTTACTGCCGTTTTAACAGCTTCCAGCCAGAAATACGACGCGAAGACAGGAGGGGGGTAGGGAGGATTATTCCTGCGTCTTCTCAAGGAAAAAATTACTTCCTATAGCCTAGTTGGGTTTCTACGCACTAAAGATTGCTCAGTATATATTTGCTAACTCAAACAAATCGATTAAAAATGTCAGTCACAAGTGTCGCCATCCAGTAGACGGCTAAAATTCTATTAATGTAGTTCCTAGTAGGCAGAGGAAAAAAACTGAATTGAACTGGAGACGCTGCTTGGTGGTGAATTCACATATCAAGCAGGGATCAGTACGCAGTCTGCATAGATCTTAAATGTGGACAGTGTCATGACTTGTACAAAAATCGATAAGAGTATGGGATTGTGTGCAGGCATGATCTATTTTTGTGAACAGTAACCAAGGCTCGTGCTGGAATGCGTTTTCCCCGTTAACAAATAACCAACACAGATAAAAATTTTTCCTTCCGTTAGGCCTATACCTGAAACCGACCTGTGTTACTTACGATTTGAGGATTAATGGGAATTCCTGACATCTCCCAAGTGGGATAATGAAATGAAAGGAACTGAATTGACATTCAGTACTCAGGGACTGGTAAGGCAAGACCTCTCTCTGCCCACGCCCTTGATTTTGGGCGGTTTCCTGGTAAACCGGTTGTTGGCAGGTATACAGTACATAAATGGATTATACAGGGTGTCCCAAAAGTCTGGGGTCACCCAGGTGATATACCGGGTGTTCATGCTGATATACCAGGGATTTTTATTTTTGTTCATCATAAAAAACGATGATGGTATTGCATCAGCATGAACAAAGATAAAAATCCCAAGTATATCTGCATGAACGCCCTGTATATCATCTGGTTATATCACCTGGGTGACCCCTGATTTTTGGGACACCCTGTACGTAGGCTGTGTTGCTTATTTACGTCAGAGAACTACGTCAAGTTCCCATTTCTTCGATCAGCTATGCTTGGGGAAAGGCGAGTAACCACATACATAGAAAGTTATACCACGTGTCTCAGAAAGGAGGCATGTTCGGACACGTGTTCACATGGAATTTCTTCAAAATTTTTTCTTATCGTGTATGACTGAACCCTTCATCTGTGATGGTACTTTCCATAACGAGTATACCTACCTTAGTTAAATGCCAGTTTTGCCGATTATGTAAACTACTATTCTTTACGTCGAAACGAGTACATCAGCACTCACCCACTAGTCAGTAAACATTAAGGTGTGCTTACTCACTCAACACACTTAGGCACTCAACCCACCAGTCAGACAGGTTGCCATCTTCACATTCTTTTTCACACTTCCAAATAACACTTTTTTTTACATAGTTAAATGGCTAAATTTTCACTGCCTTTCTTTTAGAAGTTTCATCAAAAAAAAGAAAATAAGAAAATTAATTTTCCTGAGTTTTCAGTAAAGAATTTCCCCAGTTTTTCCCAGTTTACCAGAATTTACCCAGTTTTACTTGTTTATAGGGCTGACAAAGTGCGAAACAGTAGCCGGATTTAGTAAACTTTTAGGTGTCCGTACGGAAGTATACGAATTAACATTTTTAAACACCACAAGTTGACAATGTTTTTAATGCATTTCGGCCTAATGTATTCCGGCTTTATGCATTTGGACCTAAAAAGCAAAGCCCAATTTAATGAACTTTTTAGGCGTCAATACAGATTACAGACGTATAAGAATAACATTTTTTTTTAAAAACGAGTTAACATGTTTTTAACGCATTTAGGCCTAATGTCTTCAGGTTTAATGCATTTAGGCCTAAAAAGAGTTACCCGATTTAATGATCCTTTAGGTGTCAATCAGACAGAAGTATAAGGATAATATTTTTAAACACCACGAGTTAACATAATGTTTCGAATACATTTAGGCCTAATTTTTATTATTTCAGTCGCCAAATACTGAATTACCGTCGCCATTTTACCGAGGTGTGATGACAAAAGTGATGGTTGGAACGTCTCCTCTAAAGTGTAAATAACCAACGGTAACAAAAGGCTCAGACCAAGGCGTGTTTTCTTTCCGTCCTTCCATGGTTTATTCACACCTCGGGTTGGTTTTACTCTTTTAAGGTCATGGTGCCCTCCACCCCCAACCCCTCCCCCATCCCCCCCAAGGAAAAAAATATATAATAAAGTTTCTTACTTTATGTCAGTGGTGACAAGCTGCGTTCGCCGCAGGATGGTCCGGGCTTGTGAGTTGGTGATTTTCCTCATATTTTCATGGTTGACGCACAAGATGTAATCGCCAACCTGCAGGCGGCCATCTTTGTGGATTGCACCACCCTCCACGATGGACGCAACAATCGCCCCATTCACGCCTTTGTCCACCACTTCCACTGTCAAGCCTGCAAGGGGGGAAAAAAAGAAAAACCATTCAAATGTTATAGACGTGGCAAAACTGCAGGCAACAGGGGAAAAAAACCAAACATTTTCACTGCCACGGCTGGGTCAAAGAGTAATAGAAGAAGAAATAGTGTAGAAAAAAAAAGAGCCAATTCCAGCCTGGGGCTTGGCAGGGAATGGGAGAAAACACCATTCAAATGTTACAGTAGACAGTAAGTTTCAGAAAGGGGAACGTGCAGTATATTTTGCACGCACATTTTTTAAAGCTATACCGGACATACAGAACGTGGCCAGTGACAAACTAATTGTTTCTGTGGCCGGTGCTTATGGTGAAACTAATAAAAAAGTTCTATGGAGATAAGTAAAAAATAAACAACCTTTACGAAGCAATTAAATTTAAATTGTTAATATTCTGCCTTTGAAAAAGAAGTGGCCAAATTTTATATGAGCCAAGAAATATCAAGTTTGTTGTGGTTATATGTATTTAATGAAGGCATGTAAAAAGGAACGAATTGCGTTTTTGAAACAGCGCTATCGTCACTTGTTTTATTGTGAATTAAATTCCCATGTGAAGCTAAAGCCCCTCCCCACAAATACTTTAAAGTCAAAATCGTGAGATGGTGGAGTTAAACCCAACCTTTAAATAGTCGTTTACCTGCTGCAAAATTCACTAAAATCTTCAAAAACTTTAAGAAATTAACTTTTTATCCACTGAAATCATCGTTTTTTGCTACAAATTAACTAAAGCATCGTACATTTAACGAAATTAATTATTTATCTCAGTGCGATTCACGAATGGGAACATTTCGTGAGAAGAAAATGTGGATCCCACACTCCAGAACGGGAGATGAGCGATCACTCTCTCCTGGTAACTATGACCAGGTTTCAATTTTAGTAGATAAAAAGCTTGCACGTTTAGTTTTAACTGAGTTCTGTTGGAGTTTGGAGGAGTGACGATGTATAAACTAAATTTGTGAATAAATAAAAAATAAAGGCATTATTTTTTTAGTTAAACTAAATCAAGACCACATACACTAATGATTGCATGGCAACAAAGTACAGGAGCTCCTGATCGTGAATCGCGCTGGCTGTTACGAAGGTTTGTGTGGCTAGAAATTAGGTTTAACTGTGAATTACATTGGATTTTGGCGAAGTGACCATCCAATGACCACAATTTGTGAATAAATGCGAACGAAGTCATTGCATTAATGCTACACAATATTCTATCCACATGACTTATCTTGATAGAGAAAACTCTCTCCCTGGACAAAAATAAGGTTAAAAAAGTAATGCTTTTTTCACCCCTCCCCTCGATTTTAGCTAAATGAATTGCATAGGCCTTCGACCGTTTAATACACGATTACAGTACTAGATTAGAGTACGTAAGCTCTTTTGACCAATTTTAAATCTGCAGTCACTAGCGTTTTACTGTTTCAGGTCGTGTGCCTGTCATTTTAACTTGTAACCAATACAGGATGATCCAGCTTGGCGACTCGAGTACTGCTGAACGAAGAATCGTGAAACTTGTGTGAAGTGACGATATTTAGGTATCTAAGGAAAGCCAAATTATGGATGCAAATTACTTCCTCTATAAAGCACAGTATGGTGATAAATATCACGAGAGGAACCCCCTGGCACCACCTAGGTGCAATTGGAGAAACTAGGAATTCTTTCTCTAACTTGTTTATATACGAACTTCTCAAACACCCTAAACCTTGTCAACTCTTTTATTCTACATTGAATATAGATGTTTTATGATTCCTTATGTATGCATTTCATATAACAAAAGTTAGCAAATTGGGCACTGTAATCAGCCAAACACTGGAACAGGGTCTAAAACTAGTCCAGCTCGCTTTACAATGCCTGTTGGTACTAAATACACCCATCGCTGTTGGTACGTCAGTATATAAGCGCACGTCTTTTCCGGACTTGGAATTAACGGACTCAATTTCACGTCTGCGGACTTGGTGGAATGATTCAGCGTGGAGCAATTCCGGGTAATGAACTGCACTAGGGAAATCGATTTTATTACTCATTGTATGTATAATTTCACCCAATTCAGGCCTACTTCATACAAAAATCCAAATCAATTACACCCAATTTCTGGCCACTTCACCAAAATCGTCTAAATTTTCGGTAATTCCTTTTTGCATTAAATTGGATTAACATGAAATCAACAAACTGAAACCGATTTAAAATAGCATACTAAGAAAACGGCAATGAATTTAATTTCATTGAAACATGGAAAAGACTTGGTTGGAATTAAATTTTTGGTTGGACTTGGTTGGCATTTGATCCGATGCACGGGTAATTAATTCAAACCCCTTAAAATGGATCTATGCTCCATGACCGCATACAGCTGAGTACAAAAAAACCTGAGTCGTTGCATAAACGACTTTATTCTAGTTCCCTGATGGATGGGCACGAGAATGACTGGCGCTACATTGCTAACATGGCGACGGACCCACTCTAACAAAGCGTAAGTGCAAAGGCATCATTTACGGCAAATAACCAAGGTGCTGACATGCCCTTCCTTCTTCGCTTACGACGCAAAGACTAAGAGTGGATTCAAATTAGGGACTCGGGGACATAAACTACTGTGGTGACTGCGGTTACAATGTCGGAGGGCCTTCGACGCTGAAGTGCGCCCTCCCCCCCCCCCCAACACTACTGCTAACTGACATGAATGCAGACACAGATTCTGGTCCCCCATAACGAACGCCATAAGTAATATTCATAGTGCAATAATAGCCAGTAATAGTGTAGTAATGTTCATTATACAGTCGGGGTAAACCAGGGTTCAGACAATTTTTTAATTCACATTTTCCCTGACTTTCCAGGTGATCCAACGTGTTTCCACGTGTTTTACAAGATGTTTTTTAATATTGGTAGGAAAATAATCCAACATCCCAGATAATAGCTGTTTAGTCCAGACGGCATTAAACGCATTTTCATAACAGGTATTGGTACTACCCTAGATTTGGTTTATTGAAGTTACATCTAAACCATGCGCAACGGCTTGTTTGCCGTGACGTCACCACGAGTTAGTCAATGACGAACAAGAACAACGGCTGTTTGGCCGTCTGATTGGACTAGCCCAGTCACGTGATATGCACGTCACAGCAAACAGCCATGGCGCATGGTGTAAAACACTTGAATATAAGCACAAATTAAAATATTTGCTACTAGCCTGGGATTTTGTTTCTGATATGCTAATTCAACGAAATTTCCCTATCTTTTCCCAGATTTTCCAAAAAATTCTTGTTTTCCCTGAAACTTCCCGGAGATTTTGGTTACATTTTCATTTTCCTTGATATTCCCAGGTTCTACAGTTTTTGTCTGAACCCTGCAAACAGCTCCTCTTCATTCTTCATATTGCTTTAATACAATTAATAAAGAAAGAAAGAAATACAAAATCTTCAGATTATAGGGGGGGGGGGAGCAGGACACGACCAAATCATAGGCAAGGCCCCCAAAACAGAGGATACGCCCCTGGAGGTTAGTCGACTACGCATTTGGACCTACATTAGATGCATTTCTGGGGCAGGGTTCGTAACCACCGACACACTTAAATTTCCTGGCCTTTTCTATGACTTTATGGGCGTTTTTAGTTTTTTTTACGCACTTTTCCAGGCGTGGCATATTTTTTATTTTCCAGGATATTTCCAGGTCGTCAAGGCCCCATACGAACCATGTATTTGGATTATGTACTACGATAGATACACGTATAGGTTTTAGACTTAAAGAAAACTTTCTGGAATGTAGGCCTACTACTTAGTTTAGAATTTCTCTGTGCTTCAAGCCCATCGGCTGAATGAGAAGAATCAGGAGGCCATTCCAACTACGCAATACCAAAGGGGAACATTTTAATCCTCAAACAACTGAGATTACAGCGTTTCCGTAGTGACTTCGACGCTCAATACAATCCAGTACGCCCGTTTTCCTTTCGTTAATATTTCAACACCAAAATCAATACCGCTCTTCCCACCTAACAGCGTTCCCCGTCGACAGATGGCGGCACGGTCTGCATCTGCATCCCGCGAACGCAGCGCCGCCGTCTTGAAGAGGCAACAAACTAACGGCAGGAGACGTAACGAGAAGACCCCGCCCGTCACGAAGTAACTTGAACGACGGACAGATTTGCTGGGCTTTTATGAGTAATAAAGTCTCTCTAGCCACTACAAATATGAAAGGAAAACAGGATATAGGGCGACGCACGGGGGCACAAAGTAATCACCGACGCCGGCATTAAGGGGAAATTGCTGGGATTGGAGCGGCTGCCAGGCGGGAAATGAACGGCGCGCACCCGGCAGGGAAATCGGAAAAGGCGGACGGCCGGAGGAGGGCGAACTGCGATCGTTACTTTCGATGTAGAAGGGACGTTGTCACTAAGGACTGGACAAACACCGTGGGAGGCAAGAGGCTTTCTCCAAAAGATGGACGAGCTTGGGGGTAAATGACAAAAATGGCAAGCCGTGCCTTCCACGAACGTGCCTGCAAGACGTCCTTCTAAAATTGAATTTCAACAGCAGAAACCAGGAGAAAGACAGACCCACCGAGAGAAAAATTTCTTGGCCTTTTCTCAGTAGGCCATGCTCAAAATACAATGGTAGGTAAGGGCCATGCAAAGTGTATGGTTTATAGGTGCGGGTGTCTTAAAGTCGCACTATCGCCGATTGAAAGCAGACGAAATCTGACAGCATCTAGCGCTATGTAGTACCCATCTAGCACTTGCTTGCACCAAGCGAAGGAATGGATAACGGCATTTCTTTTAACGAAACAAACAAGCCACGATAACCTTAATTATTGAGTGAAAATTTGGTTCGTCTTCGTGCACCTGGGAGCAAGCTATAAAGATTAACAATATCGTTGTCGCTAGATGGCGCCACGGTATTTTCGTTCGCATTTCAATCGGTGATAGTGCCACTTTAAATAATGAGTCACATTTTTTTTTATCTGAATCTTGGTCCTTTCATTAAAAAAAAAACATATCTCCGCCAAATTTTCACATTCTAATATTTTCAACCGGCTCGAAATGAGCTTCAATGATGCTAATTTCAGACCTCTAGCTGAAACCAGTAAGAAGTTACTTGGCAAAAACTAACACAAACACTGAATACTGGCTGACAAATACAGGGTGGTCCACAAAACACTGACGACCGAACATTTTCTAAGTCCAATTTTTCTAGTTAGCACCCCTCAGCACCAGCTGAAGACAGAAATCTTCCTGTTTCATTAGCTTTGATTTCTGTCCTCTCCTGATTCTGAGGGGTGCTAACTAGAAAAGTTGGACTTGGGGGAGGGGGGGGATTAGCAAAAATTTTAAAAGCTTACTACATACTCTTTCAGCTTTGAGTTGAGCTAAGTACATGTCTAAGAAAACGTGGTCAGTTAAATAAAATAAAATGTTTGCTTGCCTGGTATTTCAATTTACAATCTCGCCCATAAACCAAATATTTTTTTTGGCGTGGCCTAAAAAACGATAGAACAACAACAACAAAAAAATGGAACAACAAAAAAAATCATGCACTAGAATGGTTTGCACTTATCGTCCCGCCATAATTGATGATTCGGCCCTTTTTGAGACATTTTCCACATTGTTAGGGCTCGTTTACGCAAACGCTAGCCTTTGCATTCTTGCAGCTAGAAGCCAGAAATCATCTCAAATTCTAACATAGCGGCGGTTTTAGCTTTGCCGGCTCGCAACGAAAATAGTCAATATTGCGAAGAAGCGATTGGGGAAAATTGTTTCGCAAAGAGGAATTCTTTATTTTATTCATCGCGGATTACAGAGCTGCGATCAATGTGAAAAATTGTGAAATTCTGGCCTCTTTAATAAAAGTGTGAAAACATGAGAAAACTGTGAAAAAAAAATGCAATATGCCTCGAATAATAAATAAATTAAACAAGTTATCGCTTTTCCAACTCCATCTGACGTATTCACGTTATTCGGTTAAGATGTGATAATACACCACAGAAGGTTCCAATCACAAAACCACTCCTTAAGGCTGTGAGGAGTTTTAAAAAATCCTACTCACAAAAACTGTAGTCACAACATGAAGCCGATAAACGGAAACTAGATGAAGACATCCTAGCAACACAGAAGAAGACACCTCGACTAAAAAAGGGAAATAACTGCACAAGAGAGCCTAAGTCGGGAAGGGGCAAAGTTTAAAAATTTTGAGTGAAGCTTGTGCTTTAAAACAAGATTTAACGAAGAAGGAAGCTGCGAATTCCATTATGCTAGGTTCTCAGAAGTTAGGTGAAGAAGCGGCAAAAAGCAATTCCAAACAGCTACAGCTTCTGCCTTAAAAATAAATAAATAAATAAGTGATGTAGCATAGACCTATAGCATAACTAGAACAAAGCAAGGTAAAAATAAAGGTGAAAAAAAAAAAACAATCTCTGCTGAGAAAATTGTGAAAAGTTTGGACAGCCAAGGTGCGAAAATGAGAAAATTTTAAGAAAACGTGTGCGAAAAACTGTGAAAAATGAAAATATGTGAAGTGAAATTTTGTGAAAAACTATTGTGTTCCGGTGGCAGCCCTGGGATTATAGGATTGCTAGAATTTATGCAAACGATGTCGGATTTGGCTAATCCAGGTAGCTTTCTTACCATGGCAACGCCACCTCTGCCACCTCGGTTAAATTCTAGCTCCCAGAATGCAACGGCGGTCGTTGAATAAACGGCGTCCTTATAATGGATAACACGTGGTTCTTCCAATAAATTTTCATGGTTACAGTGATCCACAGTCTTGAACATCAACCAGTGATCCACAGCATCAGGTTTTATCCTACGTTATATTTTTTCTTTAAATTAAATTGTCCAGATATGATTGTTTTTACCAGAGTTTGTGCGTTTTGCCTTTTTTCACACTAACGCTCATATTTTTCAAATCATTTCACTTTTTTTTTTTAACCATTAGCAAATTTTCACATTTTTTCACACCGGCAACATCCAAGAGTACGCAAAGGATTTCACAATTGTTCGTTTCGTGTTTACGAGAGTTAAAAATGGTCCGTTATTGTAATGGAATAAACAATTGTAAAGCAGATTATTTGCCCTTTAAGATGGCGGGTCCTTTGACCGTCAAGGTTTTAGTTTGATATCACCTCTTTTATTGCTGAAAAAAAAAACATTTTTTTTTTCCTTACCCAAATTGTCACTGCCCTTCCGAATACGAATGGTGCGTTCGAGGACAGGTGGCAGTACGGGTAGGTGACCGCTGGTTTCCTTACTTCCTCCCCCTGACCAGCGGTTAAGGCCGGGCGACGGAGTCGGGGAAGTACGGGGGGAGGCCAGAGGAGTGGACCTCTCCGAACCTTCGGTCGACGACGAAGTTCCTCGGGTGGCCTCGTCACTGGCCGAAGACAATTGCCGGATATGAAGGGACGAAGGAAGGAGGGGACGCTTGGAAACTGGGGTTATGGGTGCGCCATTGCGTGGGAGGAACGCCGTCTCTTCCTCCTCTTCTTCTTCTTCTTCGGCGCCGTCCGCGAGGTCTTCTTCAAAATAGCTGTTTTTTAAGTGTTGCTCCACTTCAGGAGCCTCCTCTTCGAGAAGAGGTCCATTTTCGTCCATGAAGTCCTCCTCTTCCTCCTCGTCGTGGTTGGAGTAGTACGACGGTTGGGAATAGGACTGACCCTGAAAAAATAAATTTAAAAAAATCGTAAACTGGTGGAATAAGACGCATAATAAATGAAACATCTGACTTTTTTAGCGCACATAATTTAGCGTCCTCCAAAACAAAACTTAGGGCGCGTTTACGCAATCACTCGCTTTTGCATTCTCGCAGCTAGAAGCTAGAAATCACCTGAAATTCCAACATGGCGGCGGTTTTATGTCTGCCGCCTCGTAACGAAAACAGAAAATAACGCGAGTTTAGAAGCGTTTGGGAAAATTGTTTCGTCATGAGGAATTCTTTATATTATTGGCACGGATTATAAGACTGCAAGTATTTACTCAAACGATGTCGGATTTAGCTAATCCATTTAGCGTTGTTACCATGGCAATGTCACCTTTGCCATCACGATTGAGTTCTAGCTGCGAGAATTCAAAGGCGAGTCTTTGCTTAAACGCGCCCTTAAACTTAAGGATTCCGCTAAGCTTTTTCACCATTTGCGGTCGTGATGACAAAACCAAGTGCTTTTTCCCAAGTTAATTCCACAGAGTAATAAATGCTTCGAAAATTGAATGAAAAACTGCTTACTGAGCAATTTTTTAAGTCTTTTATTTACCTTCCAACCTCAGTTGGAGTAACTATTAACATTCGCAACTTGGATTAACTTAGCAAAAGAACTTGATATTTGACATCACAACGTCAAACGGCAAAAATTTTGGCGAGAATCCTTAACAAGTTTTGTTTTGGAGAGATAGCATATCTTTTTGCATTGTGGTTTTCTACAGATAGAAATCGAACACCAAGAAATACGTAGGTAAAACGATGATTAATGGAAACTGACCAATAAAGTAAAAGGCGTTTTACATTTACTGTCCACAATGCTTCGAAAACAGGCGACATCGAGGGGCCCGACAAATCATGGCCACCGCAAGTCTTACGAGCATAATCTCGCACCGTTCATTGGTAAATAAGTCGGTAAACACCAGCAAATGGGTAAATTAATAAATCGGAGTCAAATCAGTAAATCAAGGGTAAATCACTGCTAATTTGTAAATCATCCTAAATCACTAAATCAATGTAAATCATCAGTAAACTATCTCTAAATACTAATACATCAGTAAATCAAGTACAAGCGAATGGCGATTTGCGTTCGTTTTGGTACGATCGTTTGGTTTGTTAAAGGATTACAAATCAATAAATCAAAAGAAAATCTGCAAATCAAGTGTAAATCATTAAATCAGTTGTAAATCTGTCAATCAATATTAGAAATAGAAATTGACGATGCACGATGCATCCACCCATCCAAGACCCAAGCGGCAGATGTTAAGTGGAAGCAGTACCATCATTATTACAGTTGTTTTTTGCCGCATGAGGGAGGAAACAGAAGTACCCGGAGGAAACCCTCGTGCAACGGTCGGGAAACAGCCAGAGAAAAACCCGTACATATGCACTTCCCATCGCCAGAATCGAACCTGGGTCTGTACGAAGCCAGAGATGTAAACTGGGACCAGGACGCCTATCGAATCTAATGCCCCAGTGCTCGCAGCTACATCCATACATCACCATACATCCGGAAATCAACAGAAATCACTCGAAAATTTCAGTAAATCAAAGTTAAATCAGTAAATCAAAGGTAAACCAATAAATCAAAGTAGCCAGTAGATCAAAGGTATATGATTAAACCAAGCACACCAGTCAAAAGCCTTTGTCGGACCCCCTCGGGTGACAAGCAACGGAGTGGTGGCAGGTTTGATAAGTGGCGCCATCAAGCGACAGACTTTGGAAACTTCGTAAGTAACTGGAAGATGCGATTTGCTCATGTGTCGTTAGCTTGGAAATTGGCCGCTTGAAGGTAAGAGATGGCAGCACCTACCACACCTCCCCTCCCCGCCCTCCAGACGCCATGTGTGAACGAAAACTTATTCCCCTAACGTGCCCACACAGAATGGCTCCACAAAACCAAATTCAACCCAATCTACATAATTATGGTATTACAGAATGGAGCCAAACGTGTATACACGTACCAGTTTACTACGTTCATATAGTCGTTTAACAACGACATCCAGTATCAAGAAATGGTATCGTACCATAAATGGAACACCTTCAAATTCTTGCTATTGCTTTGGAAACCATTGGGGGCGAGGGGTAATCGGCTAACTGGAAAATCGCACAATTGCAAGAACGTATACTGTATAACAGTATAACGTACAGTCGTCGAACAGGAAATTCGTATGATGGAAAATCGTCTAATGTCCCTGCCTCGCTCACGCTGCTGCGCTCGCTGCGGCTATACATATAACATCAGCAAGCGCAGGTGTACTATTGTCCAGTCAGCCGTTTATATACACCCAAAACCAAAACTGGTAGAAAAACCCGCCAAGTTTCCAAAAACGATCGGCCTTTGAAGGTAGTGATATCACTCAACCAAGGAAAGGCCGCCAAGGTCAATTAGCCAAGTTAATCGCACCCAATGACACTTTGGACGTTAAATGAAAACTTGAAGATTGCTTGACGATTTTCCATTATACGATGTTCCGTTTAGATGATTTTCCAGATTTTTTATTTAAGCAGATATTAGACAATGACCCCATTAGACGATTTTCCAGTTAAACTTTCGTCCGACGCCTCTTTCCGACTGTTCCTTCGCATTTTGCATCATTGAAAAAGACCCGTTCGTTGTAATACAAACGTGTAAATGGCCAGCCTTTGATCTCGAACCGTTTTGAGCTTGCACGAGGAAAACAAATGTTTTCTCGTTTATTCTTTTCAAGTTTTCCATAAGTTTAACACAAACAAAAGAGAAAGCCTAGAACCGCGCAATCGACCAGGAGGTTAGCAAAAATTCACACACAAACAAACCCCGCCAATCGATAGGCACAACGCTTAGCTCATCTGCACTGCTGGAAAACTAGCTGTCACACGACAAGGGGCAGCAAGCAGAGTTAAAAAGCGTTCGATATGTGTCACAATATGAACAAAGAAAGAAACAGAAGACTTCAAAATGGGTTGCCCAATAATTGTTAGCAACGCCTCCCGCCCCCCCCCGGATCTCTAAAGGGGAGGGGGGGGAAGAAGGTCAATTATACTGATTCACAAGACGGTACACAACTACAGCATTATGTCAGACTCAAGCATGGACTCAACGACAGATTCAAGCATGGATTGAATCGGTACTGGCTAGAAATGCACGGAAAAGCGGCAAAATCACAACTTCGGAGACGGCACAAGACACAAAATAAAGTTTTAAAGATTCTGTTTAATACAGGGAAATAAAAAAACCCCAGCTGAAATCAGAAAACCCATTAAGATTTTAAATATTAATAATTTATTTAACTACAGAATAACGATTAAAATCTACTTTCAGCTAAATAAAAAAAAAAACTGGAGAAAATTAAAGCGAAATCAAATTTAAGGAAGAATCATTAAAGTTAACGTTATGGAGAAACAAATACGGAAAAATGATTTCGGTACTATGCAATTAAATATTTTAATGAAATACCCAGGGCCGTCTAGCCCCCTTGGCGCCCAAGACGAACCAACTTCGTGGCGCCCCCTTCCCCCCACTAGTGAGCCAACTGGGAGACGCCGCCCCCCCCCCCCGCAATGTATACTTAAACAAAATAAGAAAATCTTCACGAATGTTATATTGAGTGAGACTTACTTAACTAAATACTAACTATTATACAGTATGTATAATATATAATTACATATCTTGTGTGCCACGCCATCCGTTAAAAATATATTTTTGCTCAGCCGCCATGCCCTAGCGACACTAAAATGGCTTGGTTGCTAGTTGAACACAATACGTTTTCGATTCCGGCTGCTGCGTGCGTACATACGTAACCAGGTCTCTGACGGTCTGTGACTTTCCGAAGCAAGATACGAGTAGTGCCTCTATATACACTTTTTTTTCTCTTTAATTTGTATGCAACGCCATCCGTAAAAAAATATATTTGTACTTCCACAGTTACACGGTTGGCAGAAATTCGGTGCGGCGCCCCCAGTAAGGCGGCGCCCTAGGCAGGCGCCTTTCTAGCCTTACCCTTCCTACGGCCCTAGAAATACCTAAAGATCTTAAGAAAATAAACACCTATAATGAACTAAAAAACAAATTAATGGGTCTATGGCTTTAACACATTAAACTCTTCACATTAAAAACAATTCTAATTTGTCACGAAATTGTGATTTTGTACCAAGAAATGTAAGGAATTTGTTAATCCTTAAGGAAGTTGTTGGAATGATACGTATTTACTACTACACATTGATTACTCGTAAAGCTTTTGTAATCTTGCTGCTTTAGTTTGTGTAAGAAATTTTTAATTAATTGTAGATTACTGTTGACACAAATAAGTCTTAATTGACTTTGTGTTGCCTTTACTATCTAAATTTAAAAAAAAACAAACATTTTTTTTACTACTCCATGCAAATTCTGCTGGATTCACGCTAACCTGGATTGCTGGATTTCTGGATTGTTGCGCCCTGTTCATAATCAGTTTTAACCGCGGCTTTAACCAGTCATACAAATCCCCACAGGGGTAAAGTTTTTGCCAAACAGCCGTTGTTCTCGTTCGTCATTGGCTAACTCATGGTGACGTCACGGCAAACAGCCATTGAGCATGGTTTAGTGTACATTATGGGATAACAAACTTCGATGATAAACTCCTGTAAAACAATGTTTGTTTTTGCTCCTGATGCAACTACTAAGGCTATGTGAGCACACGACGACCGAGGGGGGGGGGGGGGATCGAGGTTTAATGGCGCGTCGACAGCTAGGCCATTAGCGGCAACCTCAGTCGCAGTGCAGTGGCCCGGGTTGCCCCTGCGCCAAATATTACAGAGATGTTAACTAAACCGCAGATCCAGATGTCATCGTGTATCATTGCCTCCCAAGACTGGAACACGGAATGAAGTCAGTCTACTGCAGATATTTACACAAAACGTTATGGCGCCCTGTGGCCCCACGAGATAACCAAGCGGACAGGCCATCACTCCAGCAGTGTGGAAGTAACCCTTATATAGTGACGTCACTCTAGTTAGGCGCAATTAGTGACCGATTGTGGTCGTCTTAGCACAAACGCGGGGTCTAAACTGTTAATGTCTCCCTTACTGACGGCTATAAAAGCAGACGTAATACAGCTGTGGACCATGTGCTCCACACGCACATTGGCGTGTGGATCAGCCTTATAGTGATTTCCCACGAAATAATGTTTGCGTGCCATGCCATGCCGTGCCGTGCCGTGCCCGCGGATTTCACACGGAATAATGTTGTTTGTGTGCTGTGCCATGCCGCGCGCAACAAGCCACAACGGCCGCTACGCAACAGGCGCCAGCCCGTAATGGCACGGGCTGGCGCTGCTCGGCACGCTTTAATTATTCCGTCTGAAATCCGAAAGCGTGCCGTGCCGCGCTGCTGGAAATGCTAACAAAGCTTCATTGTAGTTAAAAAATGTCCACCACCAGATGTTGTCAAAAAAAAGGAGACCGACAACTGCCGCTTGTAATTAAGCCGTCTGAAATCAAGTCGCGCTGGCCCTCCTGAATCTACTAAAGGGGACTGGCCACATCCAGCCGCAGCCAGCCACAGCCCGAGACGAATTATTCCGTGTGAAATCACTATTAGACGAGGAAGCCACTTACAGACGTAGTATCGAGCACCCAAAGACGCCGTGGGCGCAACTCCAAAAGTGGCATCGGCAATCGACCAAGTCTGGTTCACCGATCCTCATGCGAAGGGACGGCGAGGGAAAGGGTTTACTGAAGCCGAAATACACATCAGCGTTGCTTCAGTTATTCTGGGCCGTAATCATGTGCAACCCGCCACAATGTATTTCAGCCCCCCCCCCCCCCCCCCCCCCCCCCCCCCCCACTCCCTCCGCATACGCAAAAAAAAACCACGAAAGCAAACGCAAACGGCTAATCCGCAATTCTAATGTAACAAAAACGACTTTGCAAAGAGTGGAAAAACTATCCTAACAACAACACCAACGAAAATGCAATCGATACAAATGCCACTGCTTTTTTTTCCCTTTCAGTCAGACGAACGAACCCAACACAATTTCGTCTTCTACCGCCCCCCCCCCCCGGGGGGGGGGTGCAGTGTTAAAATCCCGGACAAACTCATCAGTACCCACGTCGCCTCGAGGGTCTCATCATCTAACGTGCCCCGGAGGATAAAAATGCAGTTTGCAACGAACCCATCGGAGTCACGCAGCTCCCCCCCACCTCCGCGATGGTCCCAGCTTTCACGTAGGGCGGACCTTACATTCCATTGGCCGCGGGGCCGTAATTATATTACGTCAAAGATGTTCAGTCAAGACGTTTCATTCTAAACCTGAAACTTTTCAAAAGCCAGTTGCATCATCGAGAAAGATGGAGTTATCATTTTTCAGGTGTCCAAAAAAACAACAGAATTTATGAAAGACGGAAAAAAGAAGAGGGCCAAGCACACTGCCCTGAAGAACCCCGCCATACCAACAACAACAAAAAAAAAAACTTTCAGAATTCCGTAGGATGTAGCAATCAACTTATAATAAAAGGATGCTTTTATTTTCAGACAAAATTTTTTTAGGTCAGTTCCTGGGAGTCAACAAGTACATGTAACCGTTTCGCCGATTTGTAATCAGTGTGTTAATTTTCGGCAAAACGGGAATTCCCGTTTCGCCGAATAATTTCTTTTCAAATTACATGCCTCCCTCGCGCTACCGCACTCGCTGCGGCTAAACATATAACATCAGAAACCGCAACTAATCACAAATTCCTTCCAATTAGGAATGCATATTTAACTTCTCAAAATGTCAAAATGTTGAAGAATATTTTGATTCGGCGAAACGGGAATTCCCCTTTCGCCCAATATTCGTCTAGAGCTTAACATTCAGGGAAACGGGAAACATTTTCGGCGAAACGGGTATACAGCCTTGCGACAAACCAGGGGGGGGGGGGGGAGAGATTGAGGCTTCATTCAGAAAGCTCGCTTTAAACCTTGGTAATTCACATTCTACCGCCGTGCGTTAATCATCATTGTTCAGTATTTCATTGTTCACCAGCCGTTCAGTATTAAGATGTTTATGTTTTTTTTTTTTTTAAAAGCCTCTAATCGCAACATAAGTAGAAATCACCTACAATGATGTCCTTTAATATTTTATGACCGTGGTGGAACAATTTTGCAACAAAACGCCAAAATTACAGTTTTCAGACAACAAAATTAAAAAAGAAAGTAATTTTGGCTGTTTACAGCAAAATTGGTTAAACTGAGGCATTTCTCGTTATCTCCAAAATTGTTAAAATATGCTATAGCCTACATAAAAGCTACTATTTTGTGTATAACATTTAAAGGTATCATTAGCTCTCAAAGATGGCCGTAAAAAATGGTTCAGAACCTGTATTTCTTCCTCTGTTTCAGTTTTAATTACTTGATTTAGGGACAATTTCATTGTGGGGGGGGGGGGGGGGATGAGGCTTAATGGCGCGTCGACAGCTCCATTGTGGTGCAAGCACTACTAGTTATACCACAAGACCAAGGTTTAATATTGATACGTCAGCCTGATAAAGTAACGCGTGCCTAAAAAAATGATCAAGTCTTAAATTAGGATGTAGTGGTATTTTAACGTTACGTGGAGTGGGGGAGAGGAGGGGGACTGAGGCGAAAATTTTACCGGATAATACCATGTGGCAAATTATCACTGTCATTACGTTACCAGTGGATGAAAATAAAAACCAGCGCTTGTGCGAGGTCTTTTTCATCAGCTCGGTAACGCAACAAGTGATAGTTGTGAAAAATGCTCTACACTTAAAACTACGCCCGAGTCCTGCACAGAGCACACTGCGTAGAATAAAAACCAAATGGAAGTACTAAGAAAAAAAAACAATTATCTGATAATATCACATGTGGCAAATTATCAGTGGCGTAATTTATTATTATTCATTTATTAAGACGACTTGTTTTGTTGATACATTTTGTTTATAACAAAGTTAAGGCGCTCTGAATTTGTTGTAGGTTCCGTGATCGGCTGTAAGGCCTAACGATGTATCGAAGTTAGCAGTAGCTGTTTCTGTGTGACGAAGGGCGTTGCTAGGTAACGCAAACAAAGGCCTTCGGGATTGTTTATGGTAGGAAAATACATATTTTTATTTGAAATGAATGCAACAAACGTTTCTAACATGTCGAAATTTAATGTTTGAAGGGAGTTACGTCCAGAAACGGTGTCAACTTCAAATTGTGCTGGTCACGTTTAGCATCACAGGGCGTCGACCCAATGAAAGCTACAGGATATTCCCATACTGATTTAGTGTTAAATTTAGCGGCCAATGAACATCGAATGACAGTGATAAGACCACAAGTACAGCTTTTGAAAACTACCAAAGTCTCATCGCTGTCATTCGGCTGTGATTGGACGAATTTAGTACACCATCAATTATTTGATTATTAGTAAAAAAAAAAATATACAAAATGTAAAAAAAAAAAAAAAAAAACAGTGGTGATATGAAAAAAAAAGGCAAAAAGCACAAACTCAAGGAAAAACTCAAGATGAAAGCAGCAAATGCTTACCGAACCAGAAGGGATAATTATACCTGGGCGTAATTTTTAAAACAGAGAAAATGGAAGATATAGTGATGAAAAAAAAAAGGTATGTGAAAAATTTGAAAAATTGAAAAGCTGGCATATAGTGAGGAAGAGGTCAAGATTTTTTTCAGAGTCTCGAGGTGGGGGGGGGCCTTTGAGTCATCACTACGTGAACAAATTAAAAGTCAGTACGTGATAAATGTGAAAAACATGAAAGTAGGAATGCGAAAAAAAAAACGTGTAAAAGGCAGGCAACCCCGACAGCACCCCGAATTTTCGTCGCGGTTATCAAAACCCGCGCCAACCACAACCACCAACACCACAGCTTCAATAATCCCACATTCTCCACCGACATAAAAGACCGAGCTAAAAACAAGTCTCACACACCATAACACACCCACCACAACACCGCCAACACACCCAATCGATACAAAGCACCCACATTATTCTCTACACTCGACCAAGGTTCGCCCATCCAACACCCAATACAAGCTCATCAGTACCCGGATGGGCTTCGGGGGGTTCTTATCCCACAAGGTCCAAAAGCATTTGCCGACCCAACCCAAAGCATCTTTCCGACTCGACCCCACCGTTTATTGCGCCGCTACACAGTTATTGCATTACATCTAAGTACGTCAAAGTTTTGTTAAACCAGAAACCCCCGCGAACTGACGGCTCAACGCCCTATTCCACCCACGCGCGCAGGCGGAGCACCCCCAAGGGCGCTACCGCCCCCGTGGAAGTTCCCTATTCAACACATTGCAATTGACAACCGGAACAATTGCATTATGGACCCGGCCTTTTCCCTGCAGAGAAAATCTGCCACGAGTCTATCTTGGGTCGTTGCGTCCCTATTCTTTCTCCTTTTCTTAGTGTGGCACCACACCCACACACAAAAGCGTACGACAACAACAAAAGAATGTTTTTTTTTTCTCTCTGCGTGGTGTGTGGATGTGTGCTGTTGTCTTTGTACGACGCGGAAGACGGAAAAAAACCATAACCAGATAGAGGGATTGGTGGTGCTAAACAACAAATGATTTACGAATCGGTGAGAAAGACGTAGTGACGACTCAAAGCCCCCCTCCCCCCTCCTCTAGACCCTGAATAAAATCTTGACCTCTTCCCCACTCTATGTCAAAAATTAATGTGACCACCCCCCTGCCCCCAAAAGTGCGCTTTTTGTATACCGTAAATCCTCCATTTGTAGCCCGAGCTACTAGTTTAAAATCAAGCCACTTTGACTCGGCTACAATTAGAGAAGAGACCCGGCTAAATCTAGAGACCGCCTACTACAAATTTAGAAAGGAAATTTACGTGATCAATACATGCAGAACATGTGTTTAACAATTAAACATGGTAAATAATATCACATGAATGCTTTTACCATTACGCTTTTAAATACCTAAACATGGCAGCAACCATTATAGTGTCCGCGGCCTATCTTGAGTTCTCTGCAGAACGAACACAGATAATGGATTGTACGTTTTCAGTAGCGGAGTGCCTTGTTGATATCCAAGATGGTTACAAAAACAATGGCGGCCATTGATTAAAGCCACCCTCTCCAGGAAGACGTAGCCGCTCACAAAATACTTGCAGGACTCAAGATACACAGCGCACACTTTAATAAATAAGGAGTTTTTAAAATCAAACACCCGGCTACAATTAGAGACCGGCTACAATTGGGAACCCGGCCACAAAACACAAATAGAGGATTTACGGTACCTATTGAGACTGTCCTGTAGCCAAATTAAGTAGCTCTCCACACCGATAGTAACCATCAGTTGTAAGGAATAAAGTTGTAAGGAAACGTGTCTCGTTTTTAACGAAAGGACAGGTTGTGTTAAAAATGTTCCTTACACCCAACTTTCGTCGAGAATCAGAATATAATTCTTCGTATGATGAACACACCGATTGTTTATTTGCCTACATCCGAAACACAGTTAGCACCTGAAAGACAGAGCCAAGAAACCACGTGCCAAGGCTTTTCTACAAAGTTCCGTGTAAAAATTATAATTGCAGTATCGTATTGGTTCTAATAGCATCAAAACCTATACACACTGACTTCGTGGGGGGGGAGGGTCCAGAAGCTGATGCGTTTTTTAGAAATTTTGACTGCTGAAAGTGCATTTTTTGAGGTCCAAAACTAAATGACTTTCAAGCAGTTTTCAGTATGTCTTAACCCCCCCCCCCCCTTGAAGGGACCTCACAAATTAATGTCCCTCCTCCTCCTCGAGAGGTCCACAAAATTCATGACCAAAAGCTCCAAAAAAAAAAAATTCCCTCTGGCCGGCGCTAAATAATGACCGGTCCCTTAGTCCACCAATATGGTAGAAACAATAACATCATCTCGCCTGCGGAGCTCGATTCTGAAACTAGTCGTTCACGTAGTTATGAGGGACACTCGAGGGTAAAAACAAAGGGTGTCTTTACTCTGCCCAATGCTGTGAGCGCGGGTTATCTTAGGCCTAAAACTTGAGCGATTTTCTTGATTTGTTGGCAGGCTGCTGCTCGGTGCAATTTTCAGCAATGTGGAAAGTCTCGTATGTCTCGCCGAGAACGCGACGTGTAACCCCCTGTGGGATTAGTTTCGATTTCGTGTGATGCGCCAGGTAGTAAGCAAGCCATGCGAACGCCACAACACGATTCTTATAGTTGAGTCAACAGAGACAGTGGACGTGACGGGATATAAGGAAGGAGAAGACAAATCGTTACTGGTGACGCAAATAAATAGTCGGAAAAGTTGGGTGAAGGTGGTGATAACAACGTAGGCGTACCGTTTTACGAAAGCAGACACGAACGTATTGCTAACTGAATAATAACAACAATTATTTTTATTTCTATTACTCGGGACCAGGCAATATTTTTGTTCAAAAAATTAACAACCTACATCATTAAAAATGTATGATGTGCGACATTGTGCGTGCGTTCGTGTTTGTACCTCTACTCCTCTGGAACCAAGGCACCTACAAAGATGGGAGTAGGACCAAACGAAAGATAATTAAATTGCGCTTCGGGTAGGCTTATTTTCATCGCTGTAACTTGATATTATGATCCTCAAATACCCGAAAAAACCTAAAAAAATAACGTCAGTTTTTTTTTAACCTTGTGATGTTTGATCATGACGTCATAGTTTCTTCATGCACCTCCTCGAGCGAAGCGAAACGACGCCAACGGAACGAGCGATGTGGCTAGTCAACATGATTAATTACGTAGGGCGTACGTGCGTGTACCTCTACTCCTCTTGAACTAAGGCACCTACAAAGTTGGGAAATACCGCCAAATGAAAGAGAATTAAATTGTGCTTTGGGTAGGCCTATTTTCATCGCTGTAACTTGATATTTTGACCTTCAAATACGCCAAGAACTGCTGTGAACAGTCCTCATGACGTCAAAGTTCTATCAGGAAACCAATCCGAAAGAAATCAACTAAACTATAAGAATCGTGGGTAGGTACCAATAGAGTGAACGAAGCAAACGACATGGCCAGTACATCTTAGATCTAATAGAAAAAAAAAGTGTGTCGTTAACTTTCTATTGGCGCCCGAATACGTACCTAACATTTTCTCGTGTTAACTAGCGTCAGCTTAGCTCATGCTTATTCGTTTGGTTTTCGTCTTCTGTACGGCCGAAATGGCTTGGAGGACTATAGCAACGACTTTGTCCGTCCGTCCGACGCCTTTTTTTGTGATAGTCAAGCGGACTTTAAAAAAACACGGCAAATTAATACATCATTGCTAGTTGGCTAGTTGCCTATTAGCTAGTAGGCTTTCTCGATGTAACTGAATGAAATAATGACATTTTATCGTCGCATTTAACCACTACAGGAAGACATACAACCGTAAAAAAAAAGGATTTCGTTAACGACACAAATTACCTTCATTTAAAAAAGCCTCGACACCGTGTTAGATGAATGAATACGCCTATTCTCGAACCCAATTCTCCGTTACTTACGAAATTAAAACAGCAGGTAAAAAAAATAGGCCTAAAAGCTGAAAATTAGGCTTAAAACCTAAAACTAGGCCTAAAAGCTACCACGTTTTTAACCGGCAATTGTGATAGTTACTACGTTTAGAATACATAACAGACTGCTGTTGCAGTGCGTGATAAAGCTGTGCGATTCATCATTTTCGTTGAAAAAGTGGCGGACGTATACAGAAGGCCGCTTGCGACTCGGTAGTTGCTGCAGCAACTTGTTTTTATATACCATTTTGCATGATGCAAGATTTAACCAAATGAGACCAGTATAGATGACAAAAAAGGACTTCGTTAACGACACACATTAGCTTCATTAAAAAAAAGTCTTGACACCGTGTTGTATGAATGAATATGCCTATTCTCGAACCCAATTCTCCGTTAGCTGTTACTAAAAAAATTAAAACGGCAGGTAAAAAAAATTAGGTTTAAAAGCTCAAAATTAGGCTAAAAATATAAAGCTAACGATTCTTTAGATCTTACGTTTGTGAACATCCCCCTTAACTCTCGTTCTTAATAGCGATGGTGGCTCCATCTTCTTACTAGCTTATAATGCCAAGCACAGTTCAGAGAGGGCGCTGTTAATCGTTCAGCGCCCTCTCTGAACTGTACGCGGAAACACAAAGGGGATGTCTAATCGACGCAATAAGTCTTCCCCTTTTTTTTCCCCTTCCCGCTGCCAAAAGTAAAGAGCATCCTGTCAAAATGCATCAACGTCGAACACCCAAAGGCGGGGGCGCGTGCGAACACGATCCCGTAAAATCCGGGGAGTGCTAATGTCTCACTTCCCCAAGCTTGGAGCATAATAACACCTAAAGTTAATTACCATCGATTTTTCCGGAAAACAAATTGCGACGAATATCCGCTTTCCAGGTTGTTAAGCCCAAATAAGGACCCCCTGATTTCGAAAGGGGAACTTCAAGGGGTTAACGCGGGCAACAAGCGTTAACAAGGGTCTTTTCGGATTTTAGGAACAAATTTTTCTTATTTTGCCGCCCAATTGTCGACGGCAATGACGCCTGTTCCTCAAAAGTGGGTGACTAAATGCAGCGGGTTAGGCAGATGCACTGTTCTGCGGCAGAGGGGCATTTTTTCGAGCCCACCATTTGTCCGACGCTGTTCTCGCATAGACGTTTAACAGTTCCAAGGACTTTCCAAATAGACTAGAAAAGGTAACATTTCGGGGTTAACTTGGGTGACAACCGGATTTGGGGAACTCATTTTTTTTCTCATTTGTCGATGGAGGAATACCTGTTACAACACAAAAAAAAACCACACCCAGAGGACATAATATTCTGTGGCACACAGAGCCAACTTTTACTGCGCGTCTGATGCCGTACTTGCTTGAGGTTAATCGGATAGGACCGCATTGAACACGGACTCCTTGTTGTTAACCGAGGGGAGTAACCACCCCAGCAGTCCTTTTGGGAAGTCCAGAAGTCTGGCTGAGGTCCGTTAGTTCATTTGGAAGTCCGGCAGCACGACCATGCAGTCCAGAAGTCCCGACCTCGCAGTCCGGAAAGCCGAAACACACGTCACGCAAGTTTGTCAAAATGGCGTAATCCTTGTGAATTCGTGCGTTTTTAAAAAGGGTAAATCGCCTGTGAACGTTTCATGTGTTAATGGTTTATTTTCACTTGGTGTCCTTTACTTTTACTGCGTAATAAGGTCCAATGCGCTTACACATTGCCGTCTCTTGTGCAAGCAACAGCACGCGAGGGTGCTGCACACTCGTCTAGGTGACGTCACACAACTTTTTGGAGCGTAGCTCCGCTATGATCACGCTCCAATGCAATTTTAGACCGTGCATCACGCGAAAATCACAAGGACTATCCAAATCACACTTTGCATGCAGTAGCACGGAAGTCTGGACAAGGTTTGTAAAAAAAAAAATCAGGAATCGGACTTGGAGTTGAGGGACCATTAGTGTGACAAAAAGGGCCAATGGGCCAAGAGCCATACAACACCGAGACAGAGGCCGTTTCTAATTGTTAAAGGCATCCGATTGTTAAAAGACTGATTGTTGATGATAAAGAGGCGGCATCACAAACAGACTTGTGTCTGAAACTGTACGCAACTTGAAAGCTTATTTTGTAAGGTTGTGCCAACCCCAATTATCGGTTCTGATTTTTACTGAAATTTCCAACATCAGTGGCAATCGGCCAGTCTGATTTATTGTGTACGCGGTTTATCTTGAGTCCTGCAGGTATTTTATGAGCGGCTACGTTTTCCTGGAGGGGGTGGCATTAATCGACGGCCGCCATTGTTTTTGTAACCATCTTGGATATCAACAAGCCACTCTGCTACCAAAAAAACATACAATTGATTATCTGTGCCGTTCTGAGGCGAACTCAAGATAGGCCGCGGACACTATAATGACCGGCTCGGGGTTCGTTAGGGTAGAAAAAAGCTGATCAGCCCAGACTTAATATTTTGTCATGTTGAGGAATAAATCCCAATGCGGCCGAAGTCCAATTTGTGGAAAATGCAAGGAAAAAGTGCAGGGATAAAGAAAAACTAAAAGTTAAAGAATAAGTGTCCACCATTCAGAGAGAGAAAGATGATACATCAATAACGTTTTCACGATACTGTACAGCTAATTAGCCAGCTACCTTGGTGGTCTTTCCCTGGTAGAATGATATCACTACTTTTAAAGGCCGACCCTTTTTGGCCAAACAGCCAAACAGCAAAGAAAGAGGAGCCCGCTCCAATATGTCGACAATGGAAGCGACGACGGCTATCAAGATGGCGGCCTCCTTCCGAGTTAGTGCATTTAAACACGGGCTTTGCCTGGTATCTTTTAATGAGTTAATGGATTATTTTCACGTTCAGAGTTTACTTTTACTGCTGAAGAACATGCTATGTCTTTATGCTTTCCCGTCTTTTGTGGAAGCAACTGCGCGAGACGATCTAACATTTTACTCGCGCTGATGCTGTTTATTTTAACTTTAACAAGAGCATAACGCACAGGGATTTCCATTTCGAACATCAACAGGTTTAAGTTGCTACAACTTCACTCCTATTTAAGCCATTCAGCTTGATGACTTATCGCGACAATTACAAGTTCCAAAATTGTGACGACACACGAAGAACTGTAGGGCCTTATATAAAGAATTAAGGGAACGTGGGCACGTTTCCGGAAGGTCCCTCATGGTAAGCGTTGTTTAAAATTCCCGAACTCTACGGGTATGGCAGAAGTCTAAGAAAACAAGCCACTTTCTCACCCAACTTATCAAATCGCACTTTCTAACCTATACTACGTCACACTTTCCCAATTCAAGCAATCACATTTGCCAACTTGTGATGACGTCACACTTTCCAACGTACATAACGTCAATTTCCCAACGTATGACATCATACTTTGCAACTAATGACGTCACTTCCCAACGTATGACGTATCACTTTCCTACTTATGACGTCACTTCCCAACGTATGACGCACTTTCCAACTTTTCTTCTTATGACGTCACTTCCCAACGTATGATGCCACTTTCCAACTTTTCGTCTTATGACGTCACTTCCTAACGTATAACGCCACTTTCCAACTTTTCGTCTTATGACGTCACACTTCCCAACGTATGACGTCATACTTTCCCAACGTATGCCGTCACACTTTCATAACTCAAAACACTGTAGCTGAAACCAATGCTATGAACTTGACAGCCTAGGGAAACCCAACAACAAGACTCCTGCAACTGCGCATCCGCATAAAAAGAAAGCAACCTGCGTGTAGCTTGGTCAGCGGTTAGAAATTATAATTTGAACTCCAATTCCAGTAAACAAGGATTGTCACATACCAACCACCATGCACAAGCATACATGTACATCACTAATCAAACTAACAAAACGGTTGGATATTTCGCACATCCAGACACACGGTAGTGTGTCGCGCCAAGTTGGGCAACAAACATCACAACAAACATCACATCAATTCAATTGTCGAGGTTGTAAACCATTGTAGTGCGACGCCATAGCGTCAGTGTCTTATATCTTGAAGCATAGTTGGGCACATTTCAGTTACTTGGGGAAAAATAATAATGCAGTACAAAAGCTTAAATTGTGTTGAAATCGAGAGCAATGACCCACCTGACAAAAATTAACTCGTGTAGGAATGCCAGCTAAGCTGCTTTCATTGCAAAATCTGACACTCAATAACGTTGAAAATGTGTTACTAGTTACTAGTCCGCTCATCCCCATGTTAAATCCCATAGGGTGCTTATTCATCGATACCGAGATAACGGGAAGGCTTCCAGCTATGAAATTGGATGAATGGGTGCAGTTCGTATTGTACTGCACCCATTCATCCAATTTCATAGCTGG
>JAHWFP010006129.1:0-10481 GCA_023313725.1 Lithobius niger
GATATTCTTCTTTTATACACCAGTGAACTCTACCCTACTGTAGCCCGTGGTACAGGCCTTGGCTTTGCACTTTGCTTCTTCAAAGCTGCTGAAGTTCTAGAACCTGCATTTGCATTGCTGGTAAGTCGTAATTACGTGGCGAAACATTCGTCGTAGAACCCACATTTTTTACTGGTAATCATAATTTCCCTGGGGAAACTTTGCTCGTAGAACCTGCATTTGCTTTACTGGTAAATCGTAATTAAGTGGGGAAACATTCGTTGTAGAATCCGAATTTATTTTTTACCTGTAATCATAATTTTCCTGGGAAAACGTTGCTCGTACAACTTGCATTTGCTTTGCTATTAAGTAGTATTTACCTAGAGAAACCTTAGCAGTAGATCATGCATTTTTTTTATTGGTAAGTCGTGATTACGAGGGGAAAACATTCATTGTAGAATCCGCATTTTTTACTGGTAATCATATAATTTCCCTGGGGAAAATGTATCTCGTAGGACCTGCCTTTGCTTTGCTGTTAAGTAGTATTTACCTAGAAAAACCTTAGCAGTAGAACCTGCATTTGCTTTGCTGGCAAGTCGTAATTACGTGAGGAAACATTCGTCGTAGAACCCGCATTTTTTTTTACTGGTTATCATAATTTCGCTGGGGAAAACGTTGCTCGTAGAACCATCATTTGTTTTGCTGTTAAGTAGTATTTACCTATAGAAATTTTAATATCAAAACATGCATTATTTTTACTGGAAAGTCATGAAATACCTGTGTAAACATTAGTTTTAAAGATTTCATCGGCTTTATTGGTAACAAATGGTAAACGTTAGTTGTAGAACCTTCATTTATTTTACTGTTAAGAAGTTATTTCCTGGGGAAACGTTTATTTGTCTTCCGGAAGTAGGTGTGCTGGAGGATTTAATTAAAAGTGTTTAGCGTCAACCAGTACCAGAAATCAGATTCATGACGTGAAGGAATCCTATACCACGCGCAATGGCTGTTTGCTGTGACGTGCATATTACGTGATTGGGCTAGTCCAATCAGACGGCCAAACAGCCGTTGTTCTCGTTCGTCATTGGCTTACTCATGGTGACGTCACAGCAAACAGCCATTGCGCATGGTTTAAACTGACCTCACCATACATTCAGCTTCAAAATCAACAACGTATATTGGTTACCTGATTAGTCTCGTGTTTCAGACTTGCCCATAATTCAGGAAGTAAAACATCATACTACTATACTCTGTTCCACATTATGTTTGCAGGAAACTGACTGTGCGACGCACGTTTCCTTGCACTATCAGTGCAAAAACATGTCGGTATCACACTTGTAGACTCTATGCAGTTACTGTTAGAGTTTAGGAGTTGGATACTTACGAGATTTTTGCACTCATAGTGGAAAGAAACACGGCAGTCAGTTTCCTGCAGACATAATGTGGAACAGACCATACCAGGTTTTACGTAATTTACTTAAACAAAAAACAAAAGCACATACTAGTTTATTGTCATTAGCTGTTGCATATCTCGTTTTAGATGCACTTAGTACCAGGCACTGCATAGTTCGGGGTTAGCTGCCGTTTGAATTTATTCAAAATTTGAAAAATACTTTTAGCTCAATTTTTTATTTTGAAATCGTTGAATTAATGACTTTTTTAAAGTAATAGGGCAAGGTAAGATGCCTAACACCAGCATGCATGTACTTGCAGGTTTATTTTGTGATTTTCTGTGCTCACACCACTTTCGAGTACAATTTCGGCGCATTTGGAAGGTACGAATGTTCTCTGAGCATGAGCTGGATCGTTGCTTGTTAGGGTTACGAGTCACACATCAATTTTTTTTTGAATTTTCGTGGAATTTCCGTGCTGTTCTCCTATGGATCGTTGCTTGTTAGGGTTACGAGTCACACATCAATTTTTTTTTGAATTTTCGTGGAATTTCCGTGCTGTTCTCCTAGCTGCATCAATCCCGCACTATTGTGGAATGCCGCACTTTCTTCAGCAGGCAGACTCCAGATAATCGAAACGAGCACAGAACACTTATTCTTCATGCACAATGGCTGTTTGCCGTGACGTCACCATGTGTTAGTCAATGACGAACGAGAACAACGGCTGTTTGGCCGTCTGATTGGACTAGCCCAGTCACTTAATATGCACGTCACAGCAAACAGCCATGGCGTGTGGTATAGCAATTAGCAAAACAAAAGTATGGTTCGCGATTAACGTCAAAATGTGGATAGATAAATGGGAATGGGTCTGTGGGTAGTGCATAATACTGACGTTGACTTTGCATCATACACCTCTTTCGCTAAATTGCTCAATGGAAAAGAAATGCACGAATACAGCATTGGAGGTCGTTTCCAGTAACCCTAAAGTACCACGTAAATATGAAGTTATCAAGTTCAGTTGTAGCCATCTCACTGGAGAAAGATAACTCACACCTGAATTTGACAAGTCACGTATATGCGTGGTTCTTGTGTGTTACTTAAGAACGCCTCTCATTGCTGTATCTTATCTGAGGAGCAAAAATTTTGCGAATAAATTTTCTCTACCCGTTGTAATTAACTGGGGAGTCCGCCTCTTGAAATTGTTAAAATCCATGCAAGTTTAAAAAATATTACATTAATAAATCTTGCGGAATCATGGTGAATCTCTTTCAATACAATCAATTCTATTGATTTTCATTTTATCGTAATTTGGTGATAATAAAAGGTCGTGTCGTGTCTAATGGACATGTATAAATTAGACACTAAATTTGTCTTAACCACCTTTTCAAAAGGATTACCACTGTGATGGCTATTTTAAATATATTATCAGTATTTCGGAATTAGAGAACATTTATGTCGTAATTTTTGCAGTAAAGCAAGTAAATGGGCGGAATGAGGCTTAATGACGCGTCGACAGTCAGGTCATTAGCGCCAACCTCAGTCACAGTGCAGTGGTTTGGTTGGAAGTAAAAGGATAAACTTTCTGTTTTTATCACCTCAACTGTGAGTTATCCTAACGCCAGAATAACTTGAAATACTGTTAGATTAAAAAAGAAGTTTACAGTTTTCAAGAATGCAGGCCTAAGGTGGCTGTTTCCAAACAGGATTTCACCACTTTTCACATGAGTTGCACATTCGGATAATATCGAATTGACTTTGCTTTCCAATCTCTTCTTTATAGGATTCATACTGGACACCACTTTCTTCTGTTGTATATGGCCTTGGAGCTGTATTATCAGGAATTGCCATTCTGATGTTGCCTGTCACGTGCAAACGAACTCTTCCTGACCTTCCCGAAGAAAATGAACTAGAAGATATTTGTCGATCAGTCCCAACTTGTGAAAGTGTTGTGAGAATTACAAACGGAAGGACGTTCAGTTCCGGTGAAATGCCGGCGTAAAAAGTTAGAAAGATGCCCTCTCGTTTTTTTGGCACTGGCGTTATGTTGATTTTTTTGGAAAACAGTTTGAGGAAAAATCGTTCTTTACTACTGTTGTGTGAGAAGTATGTATGATAACAAACAAGAGTTTTACACACTGTCATTTTTCACATCATTGCCTAAAATAATAAACATCGGATTAAAACTTAAAACAACGAATTACAGAATTTATAGATCAAGCATATATATATAATGGTAATAATAATGATAATAATAATAATATTAAATTTAATAGCAATGTATTCACATTTTGCACGAAACCTAAAGGTTTGTATATGCCTGTTATCAAAATACAATACATCGTAAAAGTCAGAAAGTGTTACACAAACTTATTATTATATTATTATTAAACTTCATTAAATTATAATCTATAACATTATTATAATCTACAATATACTGTGTTCCTATAATAAAATTAAAATAAAGCCTTATTTTAAAAACCAGTTTTTTTATTTCTTTCCTAAAGTGGTAATCCAAGTTCCTTAATTCTACTGGTAATTTATTAAATACTTTTGGAATTACGTAGCTCATTACACGTTTCTCATTTGAATTTCTGTATGAAGGCATCCTTAACCAATTATTCTTATTTCTTACACCTCTCATTATAATTTCTTTCCAATCTTTTTTCCTGCTATTTTGCACTATTATAATAAATCCATTACCATTAATTTCTAAAGTCATGAGTTTATTTTCAGTTAATATTTGCCTTGTACTCTTTTTAATTGCATTGTTATTAAAGAGAATTTTAGCTGCTGTATATAACATATTTTTGTAAACTTTCAATAATTAGTCCTTCCTACGTTGTTACGTAAATGGTTAAAGCGTTTAAAAAATAATAATTGAACTTACTACACGAAATTTAAGGGGAATGTATGTGTAGGATATATCTTCTGCTGGTTGCATGGCAACAAACAGGTTTACATAATTTATATGCTTAACGGTAATAAATACTCTTCACATTAAAACTATATAAACAAATTACTCACACTTTTAAATTAATCGTAAAATAATCCCCAGTTTTGTTAACGATTACTGGTTATTATAGTTTTCTATATACAAATTGTTTACATTCGTAGCGTACAAATACCCTAATCCACCTTATTTATTTCTTTGTTAAAATTTTATTATTTCTATTGTTCGGATATCAACCATTTTTATTTCTCTTTTGATCATGTGTTTACAGTTGTTATTCCTACGACAAAGGGACATTTTGTTTAAAATGGTCAGTATTAAAATGACCAGTATTAAATAGTTAAGATTTCTTTTACCATAGGAGTTAGTCCATAAAGGGACCTTTAGCCAATTCTCATTTCTTTGTATGTTCCTATCTATTGATATTTTAAATTCATTTTCAATATAATTTCAGTTAATTATGACATATTGAAAAACCTGTTTGAGATTTAGTATATTGTTTGCAATACTTTTTTTTTGTAATCTGAGTTTCTAAACAGGACTTTTATCTTTATTCAATTTCTTCTGCAGTCTTAAAATTAATCCATTTCACGTTGATCTGTAAATATTGCTTAAATAGCTTATTTGTGACATAATCCATGTATGTTTGTTTATTTTTTGTTTCTTTTTAATCAATTTTCTGTTTTAGTTTGTACAACATTCGAATATTTTATCGTATTTTCATAATAATCACATTTTCAATATGATCATAGAATTCCATTTTTTTTCAATTCCAATTCCTAGGAATCTAATTTTGTTAACATTTTGTTATCCTTACTTCATGTGATATACAGCACACATTGTTGCAGTTAGATACGCCATTAGTTTGGGTTTTGAATTTTCATGTGCAAATTTGCTTTGACATCTAAAGCATTCCATGTAATTATTACGTGCATACAAAGTAGCTAGACGTATAAAACTAGCCTATCGAAATAGCAAATGATATTTAACCTTTTAAAGTGGTTTTACGAGGATTACGTGTTAAGTGACTGACTTTGTAGTTCTATGTAACGAAAAAAAAGACTTGGAAATCTACAGCGATTGTTTGAGATTATTTAGCATAATAATTGACTTTTTGGCTTCTGTTGCGCAATCTTGAAGAATCTAATTGTGTTGCTTGTTCCAGTGAAACTGAGGATTTGAAGTATTTTAAGGATTACTTGGTTAGCCCGTTGCAACTTATTAATGTTGGCTGTTTATTTTTACATGTAACTCTTACAGTTTGATTGTTTAGTGTGAACGATTAAAAAGGTTTTCCACAACGCAGTTGTACATTGAGTCTAATTTGTTGCGTTTTGGCATAATATTTGTTGTTGGAAAGGAGACGTGTAGACGGAAAGTAGAAATATAATCAACAAAAAACAAGCGCTACCATTTGGCCCACGTATTATCACTAATACACTTTCATAGTGGTATGAATGCGACATAGTGATCCCATGTGGTGCTGGTCCCATAGTGTGGACCGTCTTTTTAAAATATTTAAACATTATCCAGTGCTCCCAATGGAGGGAGGAAAAAATGGATCACCTGGTCTTGGAGATTACTTGATAGTTAAAGGTATTAGTTATGAAATTGTAGCAAACGTAAGCTTATAAATACAGATGGTCAATAATTCCTGCTGCCATTCCCGAGTGTTTTAGCAACCAGTGCTTCCAATTGCTCGAAGTACAATGGATCACCTGGTCGTGGAATTCCTAGATACCAAAAGGTGTCAATTACGGGTTTGAATCAAACCTAAAACTTATACAGATTGTCAGCAGCCTTATTTAAACCAGTTGAACTTCTCAAAGTTAATCAAGCCTATAATACACAAGTAGGCCCAACAGCAAGGACTAAGATAAATAAACCTAGTAAATGTTAAGCGCTAGATAATTTTTAAGGCCTAATAAAAGAGTTAAGGCCTAAACCCACAAATTCCATCATAAAATGAATCCAAAGGAAGGTGGCATCTTTCCAGCTGAGTTGCAGATTCCCAACTGCTTCACTTTTAACGCAACGTTTTCCAGACTTCACCAAGCGCATATGCGCTAAAAGCACGAGCCAATTACGCACAAAACTCATTAGGGAATTAACAAGTTGAGAGGAGCATCAAGTCGATCAACCCGCCACATTTGAATAAAAAACAACGCTAAAAGTCAAAGTCCAGATAAATGATTATAGATTCATCATGTAGACATCAGTTTCGAACAACCCAACTTTACAACGGCGAGTGCCAACTTCAAATAAAAAAATTATTCTCACATTGCCTGTTTTAATTAACGCAGACTGTTTCCTAAATAAAATTTTTACAGGAGCGCCTGCCAGAATGGTTCAAGTCCGGCCCTCATTCCTCTCCTGTGCATTTGGGAAGAGATGGGTCCCGAAATTACGTTCATGCTGCGTCGGTTTTGGCTGTTAAAGATAGGTAGCTAAATTGCCTCTCTCCACCGCTAGATAATCCTAGCAGTTGAAAAGGACCTTAATGTGATCATTTCTCGCTTTTGTCTCCCGATACAGCATCACCAACACAAATAATCTGGAATTTAGTGCGTTAAGATCAACCAATTAAGAGGAACCCCTTCAGTACCTAACAGCCGTATTCCAGAAATCCACTTAAAGGGATATACCTCCCAGCGCCATTTTTCTCGATCCTCCACTTCAAGTACGGTCCCAAGGGTGTATTTACTTACCGTTGGTCTTTCCCATGCCAAAAATCCGTTTTAAAATGTGCCGTCTAGGAGATTTTCTGTTAAATATTGGGGGAATTTATTTACGTTCTTCCAGAACGTATATGATGCATTGCGCGCCTACAATGACCTTGAAGTTTTATCTGTGTGTGCGCAGTACCAATTTTAATCGTTTGCTAGTAATTACTTTTACATCAAAAATCTAAAAGACTACTGCAGTAAAAATTAAAATTAATTATTCCAATAGATCGCCGAGCAAAATTATAAGATACTGGCCTAGAAAGTTATAAATTGTGTTGTTAAAATACGAGAATCATTCCGGTTTGTGACGACACAATCTTTAACTTGATTCTGTTTCGTGTACTATTCCCAAAGCCAATCGAGACAGCAGCTACCACCCTAGCCGACCTTGGTGCTGTAAATGCGCGGATAGTAATCTGCGCGTAGCTGTTATAAGGCACGCGGAGTGTTATAAGGCAGTCCGCGTGTCCCTTTAAGTGTGAGTGTGGAAAGGCAAACGTGAGTGCAAAAATTTAAGGTAAGGATTAATAATTTTAGTACAGCCACAAAAGCGAATACGAATTTCCTAATATTTGAGGGTAGATGCGTTTCTATAGATGCATTTTGGCCCTTACACTTACATTTAGAGCCCCACACTTACCTCACACTTGAGTGAATTTCAGGAATACGCCTGCTAGACGTACAATGGAGAAGTATATCTGAGTTTTTTTTCATTTTTGAACGGGAGTATGGGCATTGAATAGATTAACCAGCAGTCTAAAAACGACCAAGAACCCGAATAATTTTTTTTTTAAACTTATTTATTCATTCATTTCCAGAACTGAGCACAGCGACATAATTTTTTTTAAATAATGGTACACCGAGTAATTTTATTTAGGAGGGGCCGAAAAAATTGAAATTCAAAATGGGGTACAAGAACTTAGCTAAGGGACACAAGAACCAGCTACAATTCTTCCTGTAGTGTGCCCCTCCGCTCGAAGCCCCGAAAAGAGCATCCTTGAACCACCGAACAACATCTCCTAAGGACAGACCCCGTGGCCCAGGAATAACCCCTGACTTTCACCATCCTTCCTGGCGCTCTTCCGTGAACCGGGCTAGTGGGGTTGCAATACCCCTAGGCACGAAGCTCTGAAACATAACTCATTTTCAGTAATTTTAGTGCCTTTGAAATAGTTAAAAACACAAATTTCAGAATCTGTCATTTACAGTAAATTATTTATTTGTGTAGTTCTGCTAAATTTTACTCTTGAAAGGTGCCCTATTTTCCTATAGCGCACCATGTTTCTATATGAGCACAGGTTGCCTTTTGTTATACTCATAGGATTACAGAAACCTCTATGTATAGTTGCGCGTCCTCTCAAATGGTATTTCGTACTTATCTGCTTATGGTGAATGAAAAAAAGTAACAAACAAATCGCCCTTTATTAATAGGCTTTTATTTTTCTTTATCATCAAAATTGTAATAACTTGAAAAATAAAGTCATGAATAAATAAATTCGCAAGTAAAACTAAATGCTATGTTAATGTGATATAGTATTAGCGTTTCTTCATACATTAGTAAAGCGTAATTTTTCACTGAATGTAACCTAATAGGTTTCAGCCGACATTTATTTATTATCTTCCTTAATCATATCTGCTGCTTTTTCACCGATCATCATACAGGGAACATTGATATGCATCGTTACAACATTTGGCATAATGGAGGCATCTGCCACACGTAGTCCTTTCACGCCGTATACTCTGAAATAAAAAAAAAGGTAATGATTAAAGCTGTTAGGTTAGGCAATTGCAAGTATGACAAGCATTGTGTTGCACAAACTTTTACCCGATGTGCAACATAATGCCTATCATAATGAACGTGGGCGTAATGAATATGACTGAAACTAACATCAGGAAAGGCAACAAAAACGACATCACAACTTCCCCCCCAAAAAACTCCCCCCCCCCAAAAAAAAAAAAACATAATACTCAACTCTGCAAGAAAATGAACATTAAGAATCAGTCACAAATTACTTAACGTCTGGAGGGATGTTTACCAAATGTGTTACCATCTGCTATGAGGGGGGGGGGGGGGAGGAGGGAGTTACGTGACACACTAATTTTTTAAAAATTATTATTTGCTCACTTTTTCCCTAATTTTTTAGCTTAAGTATTTTAGCTACAATATTTTTTAAAAAGTAATTTTTTGCTTACTTTTTTCCAAATATTTTTAGCTTAATTATTTCAGCTACACTATTTTTATACATTCTGTTTACAACTTAAATTTTTTTTGAGAAGGCACTGGTCCACAGCTTCCTCTTGTTCCTTCAGCCGGGGCCTTAGTGGGCCTCTGTACCTTAATGCTATGGCTCCATGCTATGTATTCTGCATACTCTGTATTTTTGTTAACGTATTCCAGTCATGCTATGTACTGTGATGTACGGTCCAGTCCATGGAGATCAGTGGTCAGGGTGGCTCGGCTCTGGCCTTGCCTGTCTTTAGGGCTGGCTGCTAGCAGAGATGGCTCATGGGATACAAGGATATAGTACAGGAAGTACCCTGCACCACCTGTGGTGGGTACTGGCTACAGCTCTAGGTACTTAAGGCCGTGCAGCCCCCTTCCGCCTCACTCTGGGAGCTATAGTCTGTATAGTCTGTTCCACGTTATATTTGCAGGAAACTGATTGTATGACGTCACGTTTTCTTCCACTGCGAGTGCAAAAAACATGTATATATCTCACTCGTAGACTTTAACTGTAACTATGTAGAGCTACGACTGTTATATCCAAATGTTTGCAAGGAAACGAGGCGTCATGCAGCCAGGTTTCTGCAAACATAATGTGGAACAGACTATAGTCCCCTAACCAGCTACAACTCTTCCTGAAGTGTGCCGCTACGCTAGAAGCCCCGACTAGAACGTCCTTGAACCACTGGACAACATCTTCTAAGGACAGACCGAGTGGCCCTGGAATAAACCCTGAATTTCACCATCCTTTGTGGAGTTCTTCCTTGAACCGGGAATAGTTGAGTTGCAATAGAGCAGTGACACGACGTAGTATTATTGTATATAACTCTATGCTGGAGTCTTAATGGGTTAGCTGCAAGGGGCACTACAGAGAGAAACAGAAGGGCGTCATTCTGAAGCCGATGCTGTTAAGAGTGATTTCTTAGACCTAAAACGCGTGATTTTTGTTGTCCGCTCTTCCGTTGTTTTTCCCTCCATTTTTATGTAGTGCACCTTGTAGTTATGCCCTCCAAAACCCATACTGGTGCCAATATGGCGGCAAATGTCACTGCTCTGTACTTCACATTGTTTATTGTAACCCCAGAGCATCTTAAAATTTATGTTCTTGATTTCTATGACGCAAGCTGATTTCAATTATTGGTCACAACTTCGTTCATAACATTTCTCAGATCGTCTGCAGTTCCCATACTTTAACTTTATCCCATACCCAA
>JAHWFP010006157.1:0-10798 GCA_023313725.1 Lithobius niger
TTTTTTTTTGTCCAACAGAGGTAGTCTAATATTGAGTAGTAACCTCACAATCCAATTAATACAGCAACAACAACTCGCACTGCAATGCCAATGGCTGGGAACAGAAATTTCACAACCAGTCTCCCAGCACGTTTTTAAACATTACAAGACAAAACTCACTAGTCTTGCGTTACTGACAATAAATTTTGGCAATGAATACCTCATAGATTTTTTCTTTTCTGCTGCGTCACTGCTTGTATACATCTTCATCTCATCTAATGCACGTTGCAACAGAATCTTGACAATATCTTGTTGACAGTTTAGAAGGTGAAATCGTGACTCTTGCGATGAAACCTCTTCTTGCAAAGATTTTACCTCCTGAAATTGCAATACGAGACATTGTTAAAATTGCTAACAAAGTGAGCAAGCACAGCCCAGTGGTAAGAGTGGTTGGCTACCAGCCAAGTGGACGCTGGACCGAATCCTGTAACCGACTAATATACATACGGGGGATTTTAGGTAGAGATAAAATTCCGTATGTGGTTTTAACCATCAGAAAGCTGATAAAAACTTGTCAATGGAAGTAGAAATAAATTCGGTTATTTTTCTTTTGAAATGCTGAACACCGAACCGAACCGAATACCTTCTGTTCGGCCATGTTCGGTTCGTACAGCCTAACAGATGAGACTAGTTTCAGTCCAAATACATAGCACTGAAACTATTCAGATTTGTAAGGCTGTACCAAACCGAACTGAACATGGCCGAACAGAGGGTGTTCGGTTTGGTGTTTGGCCAAACCGAATTATTTCCACTTCTAATTGACGGATTTTGATGATTGAGTACACCATTTTTATCACCAGCTTTCTGACAGTTCAAACAACTGGTCCCTAGCTCTAATCTTTCAGAAGTTATTAGGAAAAATGTAAAAGTACAGGACATTTCGCTTGCCTAAACCAAGACTCCACATCTATGCTCTTACAAGTCCATGTGAACATAAAGCATTTGTACTTTGATGAACATATGAATCTTTGACAACTGAGTTATTTAAAAGCCCATTTTGCCAAAAACATACTTAACCTTGTTAATTTTAGCATTACATTGTCGTCAATGAAATGTTTCCCTGGAGGTTTCTTAGCTGCGTATAACCGCCTGCTTACATGCATCTACTGCGCCTGCGCGGCAAATGTCGAAAGCGAGAGCGTGAACGCTTTCGACATTTATTTTCCTCTCAATTTGTCAGGCGGTGACTCAAGAGGGGAGGCAGGGCGGGATTAGGTTAAGTATGTTTTCGCCAAAAGAAACCATTTTTAGCCGGCTGGGCTGAGGGCCGGCAAAATGGGCTTTCTTATTGCCGAAACATCAACCTTGTTAATTTTAGCATTAACAAGAGACCTTGTCAAAGACAGGTGGCGGGCACCGCCTTGACGGGCGCCCCGGGATGCAAGCAGGCTGTCCCTCAAAAAATTTTCATCTGGAAGAGAAAAATTTCGCACTTTAATCAGAACAATGGAGGTGAAACAGGAATTTGGTCTCTTTCGTGGTCATTGGTGTTTTAATGATGGGTGGGGCTTGCTTCCTTCACTGGATGGCTTGCTTCCATCATGGATGGCTTGCTTCTGCTTCGTTCTGAGTGCTTAAGGGGGGCTTGACCACGGTTCGGGCTGCGACGATCAGTCCCAGTCGATGTAGTCCCTTTTCTTCTCTGGACACGTCTCAAAACAAAAAATCCACTTATATTTTCCGGCAAATACACACACGGTCTGTGGTAGTCCTATCACCTTCAGTAGTAAAAACAAAGCACAAAAACGTTCAAAAATCCCTTCCTCGCATCCGCACCTTCGAACGTTTTTGTGCTTCATTTTTACTGCTGAAGAAGGTGATAGGACTACCGCAGACCCTGTGTGTATTCACCGGAAAATTTAAGTGGACTTTTTGTGTTCGTCCGTGTGTGATACGTAATAGCATAATTTTTCTGATAATGTCATCGAATAGCCACAGTAAAACTAGTAAACACCGGTTACCGATGGACACTGCTACTCAATAATCGTCAGACCCCAAAAATTATCGACCGATTTCCCTCAGTGTGGTGCCATGCAAATTAATGGCGGCGACAATTCGCAAACACATGATGTACCACATACCGAGCTACGACCTCATCAAACATGACCAGTACGGTTTTCTACCGGCTCGTTCTTCTGTGCATCAGTTGTTACTTGCACTGGACAAGTGGACCAGTGACCTTGATATGGCCATCTCACTGATGTAATCCTGTTTCACTTCCAAAAAGCCTTCAAGTCCGTGGTTGATGAGAAACTTTTTTTTATAAACTTTCCCACTCCAGCTTCGGTGGAAAACTTTTAAATTGGATCCGTGCGTTTCTCAAAAACCGTACGCAGCGTGTTGCTATTGGTGAATGTTGTTCTTCCCCGGCCCATATTATTAGTAGGGTTCCCCAGGGTTCCGTTCTTGGCCACTTTTATGCATTTTGCTCCTAAACGATCTATCCTGTAATTCAAACATGGTGAACAGGAAAAGTTTGCTGACGATTTAAAGCTTTATTCGGCGGTGGTTGACGAATATGATCATTTGGCACTAAATGTCGAAATTGAGTACATTTCAAACTGGGCAACCAGTTGGCAATTGCCGATCTCATACAATAAATGCACGAGTTTCCACATTGGAAAGAAAATCCGTGTTTTCTCAATAAACGATCACTACTAAATGTAAATCTTGTAAAAGACCTTGGTGTTTGAGTTACAAGAGATCTGAAATCGTCGGTCCATTGTGCCCACATTGTCTCTACGGCAAATCACCAGTCGGCCATTGTCCGGCGGTGTTTCACTTCAGGTGATGTCTATACAATGTTCTGGGCTTTCAAGGTCTCTGTGAGACCGCTGTTGGAGTATGCGAGCCAGATGTGGTCTCCACATCTCCTTAAGGATATTGATTTCATCGAGTGGCGCAACAGCACTTTACTAAGAAATTGCTTGGTTTAAGTAATACGAGTTACCCCTAACGACTAATGATTTTTGACTACTTGGAACTTCGCCGGTTAAAGGCTGACTTGTCCTGGTTTTTAAGGCTGTCCACGGCATGCTCGATGTGGATCTTCCTTTTTTTTTTACCCTGAACACAGGACGCGGGGTCACTGGTTTTAAATTGGTTACCCAGCAATCTAGACTAAATTGTCAGTGGTTTTCCTTTGCTGTAAGGGTGGTTCCCGCATGATATTCCTTAAAAATGAAACTGTATCAGCAGGGTCACTGGGTATTTTTAGGCGGCTGCTTAACCTTAAGGTTTTGACTCCAATGTTAAGACCTGCTTTTGTGATTTGAACTGTATTTTTACTTTACCTACTTTATATTGTAGATTATTTATTGTTCTTTAGGAAAGCTGTAAGTGGTACTAGCGACCCTTGCTTGACCTGTTTGCTTGTGCAAACCAAGTTTTATTATTATTAATGTACTTTCACTTCAAACGATCAAACAATGGAAAAGTATCCAACTTAGGTATTTGATTTTCCTTAACACATAACACACTACAGTAGTTAAAAATAAACATCAATGCATACCTGCTCAAGTTTGGCATTTGTACTGTCAAGTCCTGCAGCAACCGAGTCGTAAGCTGCCTTCTTTTCTTCATAGTCCACGGTGATGTTTTGACATCGCTCACGCAGTGGACGCAAATCTTTAATCAAGGGGGCTAGGGCAGCTTTTCTTTGTACTACTTTAGCTGTCAGCTGATTGACCATTAAGGACATGTCTTCTAATGTGCGTCCTTTCTGGTCATCATAAGTGCTTTTCATGCTCGAAACCTTTTCCAGTTCTTCTTGTGCATCACGATAGCCGCTCACGCCATGCTTTGCTTCAATATTTTGCTAAAATGAAAAAATAAAAGAAGGGAAAACTTCAAAATGGTCTAGCATCACGTATTTGCTCCACTACGTTTATTAAATTATTTCTGTAAGTCCTCTCCCCTTCCCCCATGTTCAGTGTGCCAGAAGAAGGTAACAAATTGTACACTGTTGTGCAATATTGTGATATTTTTATCTAAAATTTTCCATTGCATGAAGAAACATTGTTTTTCTGCTCAAGTTGTTTTGGTTATTGCGTAAATCACTCAGTGCAATAATCTCGTTTGAACATAAAATTTAGCTGCTATGGTTGCTTTCATTTAAACAATTACTTACTACGGCTTGCTTCGAGTAACAACGGTACTGTGCGAAATGTAAAGAGGAAGCATACCATTCTCGTTTACGTCCAAGTTATAAATATTATGCTGTGGATGCTGGAAGCCACGGTGGGACATTCTTTACAAAGGTTTATTAAAGCAATGGTATCTGCTTTATAAATGAGACCGCAGAATTATGAAAGACACAAATTACGCGACAAGTTCCTAGTATGTCTAACTTTTAAACTAGATGACCCATTTCTCCATTGGCATGCTCATCACGGAAGATTTTCTTGACGAAAACAATCAACACAATCACCACCAGTAACAAAATCACACAGTTACTTAAATTTGCGGAGACTTTTCTGTCTCCTTCAGAAGCACAACACAAGCAATGTTGGTTCCGCTACATGATGTTTTGTCGTAAATAGTGGTGTACCGATTCCGATACCGGTTCTGAGTACGGTTTCGTGGTATCGGAACCGGTACCGGAACCGCTATCTTGGTTGGCCGATACTATTTTCAAAAATCGGCATAGACCACTAAATCACTTGATATTGTCATCTAGTTTCCTTTTTCCAGGGGTATCGTCGTAAAACGGTGCTTGAGTAGATCTTGGAAGAATAGCTAACACATTTTCGCGCGTTTTTACTGGGACACTTACCTGTTGACATCAACTTTTGTTGAGTAGTTTGCATCATATTACCATAAAATCCCATCTAGAATGTTAATATACTAAGCAGCATACATTACAGTTGATTCCTGTTTGTTTACGGATGTCAGGACTTTATTATCATTAAGTTGTTTCCTATTTGCTTAGGGATCACATTCTTGGAAACCCCTGCACGCGCCATTTTGTTTCTAAATCGTGCGTTTGATTGGAGTCAACCTGGAGTAAACAGTGCCTGCAATAAATCTTCAAGTATGCAAAGCTTTGCTAAGACTCATAAGCATCCAGGCTGCAAAAATATTCAAGCATACTCTTATTTAGCCTAAGTTTTTTTTAATTTTAATTAAATTTTTTGATTTTAATTTAAGTTAAAAAAAAATTAAATGTAATACATCAAGAAAACAACAATTTTAAATCATAACAGCTTCACTAAGTGCTTGGACCAACCCAAGAAACAAAAATCCTTTTTTAAAAATGCAGGACTGCAGGTCCAGGGCAGAATTTGAAAGAAAATAGTTTCAATTTTCTGGTGATTTCAAACTAGTTTTTTTAATAAATTATATGAATACACAAATATCACCTCCAAGAATGTTTCTACAACAGTCCACTTAAATTTTCGAGGAAGATAACACCGTTCCTCTTCTTCAGAAGTCCACACCACAGCAGAGAAAGTTCGTTCGATGTGCGCTTACTCCATGTTGCACTTTAAATCTTCGCGCACGTGCTGCCGACCACTGATCTCTAAGTTATTCACTAGAGGGCCGATCGACAACTGCAGTCAAATTCCACTTCGTGTCTAGTTTGGCAATTAGAGGCAATTGGACAAGTTCTTCAATTAGGTCGTGGGAAGGGCCAGTAAGGTTCATGAGAGGCACTCGTCGACGAGAAAATCTTTTAATTGTGAGGGATTCGAGTGCCCGTAGGTGTGCTCATTGTTTGGTGTTGGAGTGGAGGAGCACTGACGCCTGGTCCCAAGCAATACTGTGGTTTGTCTTGTGATGATGTTGGGCAATCCCATTCAGTTTTTCCCCTCGTCGGGTGTCTCCCATGTGCTCCTTGAGTCGTAATTCTAGACGGCGTTTTGTTTCTCCGATGTAAGTGGCATTGCAGTCCAGGCACGGCACCTGATAGACCACTTTTTGGAGATTGCGCACCTCAGGTGGTGGTAAGCCCAAAACAGGCCTATCAGCCGGCATCACGGAGGGGGGGGGGAGGGGGAACTGACTGGTGGGGGTGCACTATTCTTTGATTTGCTTCGGGTTGGGTAGCGGTGGGGGGCCACGGGGGGGCCGAGTGGGAGGAGGGGGAGGGGGGGAGGGAGGGGGAGGGGGGAGGAAGGTGGCGAAGCAGCAGTAACAGCAGGTTTGGAGCGCAGCAACTTTTTGATATTGGGAGGATAGCGATGCCTGCACCGGACTCCATTTTTGGTTAGGATGTTGTGGATGGAATCACTCACACCGGGAAGGTAGGTAACGCATTCGACAGGAGAACCATCCTCGACTTTGTGAGATGTGTCACCAACTACCTTTCGTTGTTGAATCCTCGCTTTGGCTCGGCCCCAGGCAACCTTGGTCATGCTGTTGATCCACCTCGCAGGAAATCCTCGTTCAACCACTTTCCTTGCGTGGCCACGTAGGAGCACAAGAGGCGAACACCCGTATTCTCAAGAAATATGGGAAAATATTAAAAAAAAAAACAAACAAAAAACTTTAAAACATCACTGAATTCACAAAAGACCGGGGCATCCCAATTTCCGGGGAACACAAGGAGGACGATTCACGTTGCAACGGGTGCAGAACAACACATATGGAGATGTGCCTGTCGGAGAGTGGCAGTATCCGTCCTAATGTATCGAGAGTAGCAGTTGGATGCCCAACGCCCCAGCATTTGTATGATGTGGGCCTCCACGTGCGCCCTTGGCTGCAGAAGTTGCTGCTCCGATGCGGAATGAATGTCCGTTGAAAAGGGAAGGGTCCAGGCCTATCGAGTCCAAAAGAGTTTTCAATCTGGAAACGAAGAAGTTGCGAGTTATCCGGTATCCTCCAGGAAAAAAGGGTCGTTTGGTGAGTTTGGCAGTTGTGATCTGATGTCACGATAAGCCCTAAACGAGTGCACAGGACAAATGGAGTGGCCTGTGCAAAAGAGGCCAATGTCGACTCCTTGCCGAAAAGGGTCGGTCTTTGAGGCAGAAAGCGTGATGGGTGCTTTCAGTGAATCACTTGCCCAAGTAAGACTGGTTGCAGGGCAAAATGTTGACCGCACTGTGAACTCGCGCCAAAGCGGAGAAAGGCAAAAAAAGCTGAAACACAGGCTGCTTCCATCATCCGATCCACAAATGGTGCAAACAGCCCTTGTCGCAGCCTCCCAACAATCTTGCAGAGTATTGGAAATGTAATAGGCAACCTGGGACGACGCACAGAAACTGTCTTGTGCTTGATGGCACGTAGGACGGTTGAGAGTTCCGGGTGCATGGCTCCAGATGGGCCACATAGGGGGTTTGGCAGGCCTCGTTGGATAAAAGCGAATCTGACACCGCCCAGGTACAACTTGATAGTACCATGTCCCAGGCCTTTGGTACTGTTGCAGAAAGCCACAAAAAAGATCAGGAGTTGTTCGGATATCGGAGGGACAATTTCGTGAAGGTGGATGTTGAGTGAAGCGAGGAAAGCACAGTAAGTTTTAAAGCCTATGTCGTAAGCCAGGCGTGTGGTCGGAGCCAGAGTCACATCAAAGAGATGGCGAACCACTGATGTTAAATGAAGATTACTTGCGAGTAATTGGGGCATGTTTCGGGGAGTACCTGAGCTTGCGGTGCAAGGTGCCGGAACTTTTCCATCCGAAATCGAGAAAGGGAGTCAGCAATTAAATTGGAAGCACCTGGGATATGAATGGCAGACAGAAGAAAGTTTCCCCAGAGCGAACACCAGGTAAGCCGACGCACGAGTTGCATGATGGCAGAGTTGGGTGATCTCCCTTTGTTAATAATGTGAACAGTTGCCATATTGTCGCAATGGAACAAAATACGCTTCTTTTTCCACTCGCTGCCCCATAATATTGCAGCAACGACGATGGGATACAGCTCCAGAAGTCCAAGGGAGGGGGATTTTCCCGCGGGTGTTTGCATCTCGGGAGGCCACTGACTAGCGAACCAGCGACCAGCGAAATACCAGCAAAACCTAGGGTAGATCATGCGTCGGTGTAAATGTCCATGTCCGCAGCAGGCGTGACCGAGTTGTCATGGAAAAAAGAAACACTATTCCACTCTTCGAGAAGGAAGCCCCACCAAGCCAAGTCCTTCTGGCAATCGGCAAAGAGTTTTACTGCACCATGGAGGGATTTTCCGGGGCACGCAACAGAGATCAAACGGCCCACGAAGGAACGTTCAGGTGGGATAACCCTCGAGGCGAAGTTAAAGTGTCCGAGGAGGCTCAAAAGTTCCCGCTTGGTACACGAGGACTTGGCTGAAAATGCCCGCAAAAGTTCGCTGATGCGCACTTTTTTCTCTAAGGGCAGTGAAGCCTTAGCAAGGGGGGTGTCCAGGGAAATGCCCAGGAAAATCAGTTCGTTAGTGGGACCGATGGTTTTATGATAAGCAAGTGGGATGCAGAGCTTGTTGAACACCTGTGTGAGAAATGCCATAGTCCGCAGTCCCTCCGTTTCGTTGCGGTCGATGGCAAGGAAAGCATCTAGCAGATGCAAAACATTACAGATATTATAGTTGTTATGCAGGATCCAGCACACCGCAGTTGCGAGCTGGTCGAACAGTTTGGGGCTTGACCGTGACCCAAAAACCAGTCTTACAAAGAAGTAGTAGGACCCCTACCATTTTATGCCATGCAGATGCCACAGGTCGGGGCGAATGGGCAGCAGTTTAAAAGCATCCGTGATATCCGTCTTGCAGAGGTAGGCTACCTGTCCCAGTTCAGTAATAATGCAGATTGCATCGTCAAGTCTTATGTAGGAAAGAGAGAATTTATCCTTACAAATCAGCTCGTTGAGGCTACGATGACCGGGGTCGTTACGCGGGCTGGATAGGTCCACTATCATCCTCTCTTTCCAGAATATTTACCTGCGGCAATACCAATTGGGTTGATACGTACCACAGGGAATGGCGGCTTCAGGAAAGGACCAATGAGGTAGCCCTTCTTGAGTTCATCATCATTAAGAGCGGACACGCAAATTTCGGCATTCGAGGGAGGAAGTTGGCAGAGACTCCACTCCAGTGTGGAAGCCTCCCCTCCCCTAAGTCCCGAAACCAGTTCGATCACAAAAGTTCTGCCTTTAGGGCATCAATAACGATAGGTGTGGAAGCAGCGAGCATATCAGGTGCTAGTCATTTTTCCACTCGCGGACGCTTGTGTCCGGGTGGTTTGTCTCCAAGTGGCTTGCATACGATGGCACTGTGAGCGCTGTTGCATTTACTGCAAATATGGGCAAAAGGGCAGTTACGTCGCACACATCTCCTGGCGTGGTTGTAGTTAGTGCATACTTCCGTACCATTGACGATAATTCTAGGGCATCCCATGATGTCAACATTGGCGCGCTGTTCGGAAGGAGCCAATCCGTTGCCTGTCCCCATTCCCCCTCTCTGGTAGCAACTGTTAGCGGGCTTGGCTGGTACAGGGGGAGAAAAGGGACAGGTGTTTGATGTATGGTTGAGACTGCTACAGACCGCACAAGTAACAACTTTTTGGCCAGCAAAAACTAGATTAAAAATGTCATTGTCCCTGATACTCCAGTCCACGATAATATTGGACTGGGCCAAAATTGCAGCTGCTTTGGCAGAGAAAGCAAGATGATATTGGTAAAACCCAAGTCCTTCACGTCGAGAGAGATCCAAAATTATCCTGAAGTACAGGTCCATTTCCTTAAGGCGATGTGGTAAGCTGTCGCAGAAAACTGACTTGAAAACATTAAATGCCATCGAGAATTCATCAATAGAAAGTAGCCTCGCAAAACGTGTATCATTTGGCTTGCTGCCAACACTAGCAGTATTATCGAAAGGGTGCCCAACTCGGCCATCAGAGCGTGCGGGCGTGACGAATGAGAAAAGAATAAATGCGAAGTTGACATCCTTACCCTCTAAAACGTCCTTTCTGGTTTGTGCACTGACAGCATGTGTAGGCAACCTAATCCGCTGCAATACCAGATCCAAACCCGGCTGCAGGCGTAGTAATGTTCGTGGTTGCGAAATTACAACCAAACGTGCTTTGTAACTGTATTTGCGCTGTAGCGGAAGCCAGATTATACGATCCCGAAATGGAGGCAACATCAGAAACGTAGTCGCGCCGCCATATGTCGCATTGGTTGCTCCAGGGCAAACGCCGCCATCTTGGAAAAGGGACCGTTCATTTTGTAAAATGTTCAGTTTTTCATTTAGTGCAGCATAATCGCGGCGTACCTTGGCAAGTTCGGCTGCCTAACTAGCAGAACTTTCGGCAGGAATGCAATCGGAGGCGAGTGGATCAGATGGAGAAGATAGAGTTTCGTTTTCCCCTGCACCACGTGGTTGCGTAGGCGGTGGAGTCAGCGTGCACTGGTTTGTAGCTGCTGCTGTGTTGTCGTCGCACGTTGGAATAATGGCGATCGCGGTGCTTGAAGTGAGGGCCGCAGCATTAGGACAAACGGAAACAGTTCCTAGGTCGGCTTGGTTCTCTTTGCACAGTTGCAGCAAACTGGTCCGATTGAAAGCAGTGGGCGCTCGAATTCCTTTGTCCGCTAGCTTCACACGCAAGTCGGCGACCGTCCAATTTGGAGGATTGTCGACATCGAGGTTATTGTGCCGGGAAACAGAGCGTGGTCGGCCCCGCTGGGTAACAGGCTCCCACTAGCTGTTGTACGGCTAAGAACAACTTCTTTTCATGGCGATGAAGAGAAAAAATAAATAAATTAAAAATGCCGAGCGCTGAAATCAATGACGAACGCTCTCAGGATGAGAAGCACGCAGACTGAGAAAAGAGAAAACCCCAACCACTAGGC